>NDXB01022434.1:3897-135536 GCA_002631895.1 Agapornis roseicollis
TCTTCCCTCCCACTCCTCTGGGAACAGGGAGGAAAGAGGGGAGGGCCGGGGGGGGGAAGAAGGAGGGAAGGGAGTGGAAGTTAAGTTACAGGAGGAGAAAAGAAACCCCCCAAACAATATTCTATCCAAATCCCCGCTTTTTACAATTGTAGATAGCAGATACATGTCAGCAGTGTGATCACAAAGGGCTCACAGCCTTCGGAAAACAGGTGCAATTTTTTTGCAGACCACCTTTAAGATAGAGCTTCAAATTTGCAGCCAAATATCTCCAGTTAACCCCTGCATCTTAAATCTTAGTACATGAGCTCATGAAAGATGAGTTTTCTTACTTAAAATGCTGAGACCTCAATTGACATATGCTTTACAGGGTATAACTGAAGAGATGTTTCTCTCCACATTCACCAATTTAACCTCAAGGAAATTTCAAGAAGTGTATCTCTTAACTTTCTGCAGCCCAGGAGATCAAATCCTGCCTTCAGGCTCAGGAAAGTGGAATTCAGCCCTTGGCATATGGACTGACCTCAGGAAAGCTGCATCATTTGTCTGAGTAACTTCAGTTTTGCTGCTGTTTGGGCTGGCTGGGGTCTTGTGAATACCATGCACAGATGCACAACTTCAGCATGAGAAATGACAAGTGCTTTCTCACACAACAAACATTTTCTGAGAGGTGGGCTTATGCACCATTATGTATAAGAACTCTGCTCTCCTGCAGGCCCACTGGATACTCTTAATTGGAAGGCTTTTGAGAAGAATCATAACTTTTCTTCTCAGTGGACTGTACCAAAGGGGAATCCAAATGAAGAAGTATCTGGCTGAGACCCTGGGTTCCAGTACACAGGCTGGAGTGACAGAGAAGCCTTAGGTCATAGGTGTCTCTTCAGTGTTTCTAGAGTCTGGTTTCAGCTGTACTCTACTCATAATGCTGGCAGTTGCAATTCTTCTAAGATAGGACAATTCCTCACATTCATTCATAGGTATTAGGGAGAGACTGTTATTACTTCATAATGCTACTAATTAATGGATAGGGACAGGAAAAAGCAATAAACAGGTGTTTGAGAAATCACCAGAGAGATGTTTGTGACCGAGGGCAAAGAGAACTGCTGTTGCACAGTTCGACTCACAATGAGTAAGAAAAACTAGGAAGGAAAAAGAGTTGTACAAGCTCTGTAAGTGGTATAAAAGTTTGTATTTGATGTAATAGACAAAGAAGTTGTATTTTAGGTGTTTAGAAATAAGAATGACTTGATCAAAACTTCTGGTATGGCAGAAGTCCAAGCATAGGTATATAGACTGGCAGAGTTCAAGGAGAAAACCCAACAGATAAAAAGGATAATTAGATATCAAAGTAAAAAACAAATTCTCCTGGGTCTGCCATCTTCTGCTATGGTAGGTGCTCCCTAAGGAATGCTCAGTGTATTTGGTACCAATGTAGAGGCACTTCTTAAACTTTCTTATCGGACATATTGTACACAAAAGCACAGAACAAAACACGAGCTTTGTTACTTTATAGTCAGACTTATTTTTAGACAAACAGAATGTTTTAAAGGGGTACACTGCCTTTTTCTATTAATTAAATAGTTGGAGCACTATAGCTCAAATTGCAAAAATGGAATTTTTGCTATACACATTCTGTCATAATTTTATTTGAAATAGATTAGTGCAGATAATATAGAAAGGCATGAAAGCCATCCAATAGTTAATATTTGGTCCCATAATAGAGCATCAGTATCAAAGCCTTCAAACAGAGTATCTGGACTGTTTTCACTTCATCGGGAGTAAGGAATTGGAAATAAAGACCTGTGCTAGCATTCAGGAATGTATTTAATTTTCTTTGACCTGGTACCCAACTATATGTTTTAAAATCTGGGGTATAAATTCTCCATCTACTATTTCTAGATGGAGCTGGTTTATAGATGTTTGTCTCATTTGTTTATAATTCAGTAGGAAGGATCTGGAAATTAGATTTCTCTTTTGGAGAAAGTTGTTATAGACGAATGAAGCAGTTTGGAACAGAAATAATAAACAAGGATATATATTCACCTTAGCAATCCGGACCCTGCAGGAAATTAATTTATACTTCTGTTTCTGAGTAATTCCAGGGAAAACTTTTCTAAATAATACACAGCTTGTTACTGAAATACATTTTATAAGTATAAATATTTGAAGTTAACTAAACAGTTTGAGCATGCGTATTGGGACCTAATCCAGCCTTGTGGTGTTAAGGCTCCTTAGTTTTCATCTAGCAGCATGCTTTTAGGATGGGATTCTGAAAACGTATCTGAAGTCTAGAAACACATTGACACATGCTTTCAGAAATCAGTCTTCCAGGAAAATGAACAACAGCTGGCAACTCCTCTCATCAGGGCAGTCGGCAAGTACCAGGATACAGAACTAGCTGAAATACGCTTTTCTTTTGTCAACTAACAATTGGTGTTGTGGCTTATAGGACTGCTTCTTCTTAAAATTTTCCTTTTAGCCATTTTTTTGGCCAATTTTTAAACTTAGCCTTTGCCAGATTTTTCTTGATAAAAAAAAAAAAACCCAAACACAAAAAATAAACCAACAACCAAACCCCACAACTTATTTAACTGTGAGAGAGATATGGATAATGTTTAGAAATAATACAATCAAAGCCAGGCATACTGTCGCCACATCCATACATACCTAATGAGTTTCAAGGAAGTAAACAGCCCTTTCTGTGTGCACAGTTTTTTCCAAGACACCCCACATCAACTTTGCTGTAGTAGCCATGCCAGCTCAAACTTCTGACCAGTTTTAAGCTCTGTGAAGAAGTATCCTGTGTTCCTATACAAATAGGGATGCAGTTGGTTCTTTCTATCAAGTTACTTATCCATGTGTGTAGAAAACTACATGTTCCCAAATAACTAACTGGTGTTGTTTAAATCAGTTCCTTCCCATTTATAGGTAACAGAAAGCAGCTGAGGATGGTTTTTTTGCCTGTAGTGTTACACCTCAGAGTATCAGTCTTTTCTTCCCCATGTCCTTTCACAGAACAGTGAATTGGGGTTTTTTTTATAGAGGTATATAATTTTTTTTCTTTGCATTTTGCCAACTTTTTGTTTTATGACTTTATAATGTGTCAGGGCTTGGTTTAAGTGGACATTCCTTGCATTTGTTTGTCTTAGGAGAACATGATATGCCACAGGAATATCATATTTATGCTGCCAAGAGCTAATAAGGACCATCTTGTAAGGCTCTTCAGTTCTACCTCTGAGACAGGCAAGCCATGCTGCAGACAGTAACTGGTTGTTAATGCAAATTTAGTTTTGGAGTAGTGAAATTCTGTGGGTCATTCCTGATAGGCTGTAAGTCTTTGGAACTCGTGTTGTGAATATTATTTTAAGCTTCCAGGATGAGGGGACTCCTAGATTGTATGAGGTATGCTCTGCCTGATTAATTTATGGAATAAGTGGTGTAAGAAGCAATTTATTTGCCAAATAAAATACCAATCTAAATGGATCTTTCTGTGCTTGCTAGTTTGGGAACACAGTGTACCATGGACTTGGCTAATACATATTGCTAGTTGCTCTTTCTGCCTTTTAATAAATTTTTTGAGGTTGATAAGATTTCAGTTTTTCATTTCCTTACAATTAGAGTGGACACCAAAAAGTGCTTAAGCAAACTAAAAGAATCATATATATTTTCATTAAAAAATGATTAATAATCTTGACTGACAGCAAGAAATAAATTTGCACTTTAAACTAATAAACAAGGTATTCACGAATGTGTATACACTTATGCAAAATGTGTGAAAATCCTAAGAACAAATTAAAACTAATGTGAAAAGAACTAACAGGTGGAGTTTTGATGCTGCATGTCCTTTTCCTGTGCTTTGGTTCTTTATCTTTCAGATTCTTCTTACACATTCTGGGTAGAGCTGTAAAGGAGTTAAATAAACAGGGATTGTTTGCTTCATTTGTTCATCTCCCAGGGAACTGCTTCTACTCCAGATCCTGCACAGCTGCAAGTTACTGAGGATGATTCTGGAGAAGGAATTTGCCCTTTTCCTGTTAACTACCTGCAGAAGAACCAGCGAAGACACGATCATTTATTAAAACTTCTGGAATGTAAAACATAACACCATCAAGACTTTCATACTAATCCAATACCCTGTCTCTGACAGCAGCAAACAATGTGTAGAGAAGAGTGTCAAAACAGGACAAAGGCAGTTGGTTTTCAGTAAGTATTCTCCCAGAATCCAGTGACTTGCATTTAAGGCATTTCCCAAGACAGCAGACGTCTTTGTACTCAGCCCTCTTTGGGGTTTTCTCCCATTGATTCGTTCAATGTTTAACCTGTATAAACTTTCAGGAATCCCAGCATCTTATGGGTAAGTCTATGCATTGTCTGCACATTCTGTGAAAAAAAAGTAGCTTGGTAGTTTAATTTCATGTCCTAGCTAGTCTTTTTATTGAGAGAGAGAGTACCAGCAATCCGTACTTATTCATCCTTATGCCACCCACACATGTCCCCTGGAATGCCACTTAAAAAATTGTACAATATTAACTCACTGCCAATCTTCTGCACCATAGAATTAAGTGAGAAATTGAACACTATCGTAGCAGCTAAGTTCTTTCACTTGGGAATTCCTTTCGGATCCTTTGGGCAGGCTGTCAGATCTGGAAGTTACTGTTCTTTTTGTCATTTTGTTCCATAACTTCTACCAAAGTCTTCAGTACAGAGAGATTTTTCTGGAACATCACTTATAAGCAAGGCTCTGCCAAGGTGAGCTCTCTGGACTCCTTCACTGTGATCACAGGTGCAAAGAATGCACCTTGGTTTTCTTCTATGGCTTAGCTTTTCTTAAAATGCTGATGTACCTTGATCTCTATTACTTGTACTGACACTCCAGTAAGACTTCCTGCTTCTGATGTATTTGAGAAAGACTTTACTATTGGTACTGGTGTCACTGGGAAGTGAATCTCCTGTCCTATTCTGCTTTTCCACATGTTGTATGGAAGTTTCATGATTTTTCTGGTTTCCCTCATTTGACATGTTTTCAACTTTGGAAAGGTTCATTCCTTCTTCTTATAATCTTCCTTACCCTTCTGTTCAGCCATGCCGGTTTTCTTTTGTCTCTCTAAAATGGAATGCACTTGCCCTGAACTCCTATATGTTTTCTTTAAATAACCTCTTTACTCCTTCTCAGAGCTTTACTCTTTGACTATGCCTTTTATTAAGCTTCCTGTTCTGTAATTCTTCTTTCTGAAAATAAGAGGAGTGACATTCTTGTTTATGTATCTCCTATCACAATTGAAAATGACACCAGTATCTAGACCTTACCCAAAGACATCACTTAAAGATTAACCCAAGAGGCTCAAGGGGCATCATACTCCATAGAAAGTGACAGATCATCTTACAGACCTTTCCATACCTCATTATTCCATGAACATTTATTGCATTTTATTATTCCATGAGCAACTGTCTATTTCTTTAACTTTGTGTTACCTCCTTGAATTTGATTATTCCCTTACGCATTCTTTCTGCAGTGCCACGACTGCATCATTCTTCCCATCAGTATTAACATAATCAATGCACTCAGCCCTTGGCAGAATGCAAAGCCTTTTGTATTTCAGAGTAGCTACAAGGAAACAGGAAAACATACCATTTATTTTCAGAAACACATAATTCTTCATAAAATAACAGAAAGGCATTTAGTTTTGAATTCAGTCAGGTAAGCGATCTCTATGAGCAATATATAAAAATGAAGTAGTAATGAAGTCGCTGTGGGTACTGCAGTCAAAATCATAGCCTCTGGATATTTTGAAATCCAGATATTGACCAAAAATTGCACTCCCCAGATAAGCTAACATTATGACTTGACAAGTGGGACTTGGCAAATGAACTTCAGAATCTGTTGAGAAAAAAAGAATGAAATTACTACCATATGCTATCAAGCATCCAGCCAGTACAAGGTGGCTAGACAGCAGTTCAGAAAGGCCAGATGACAAAACAATAAACAGTGAGAACAAAGGTAGATGACACTTTTAACCCGAGCCCTGTAATTTATCATTATACTACAGCCAAAATGCAAGTCAGCAGCACAGGGTGATGGCTAGAACAAAAATGCAGCAAAGACTAACAGGATGTGTGAGGTGGGAGCTCTTTCAGTAACAGAGAAGAAGTAAATTGGTAACAGCAACATGGAAATTTTGTATTGCATGAAAGCTGGTGTTAGCATTTGATCTTACAATCTTTCATGTGTTGTGGTACCACTGTGGACTGAGATGCTTCTAGTGAGTATATGTGGCTAGTTCAAGCATAATATAATTTGGAGCTCATTCACTTTAGAGCAGTCCATGCAATCAAAGTTCTGTGATGAAAGCTGTTTACAGGCAAAGAACACGAACATTAAAGGTTAGTTGCCAACTGGCATACACAAATACATTGAGAAAAAGCAGGGAAAAGTGGAAGAACTAGGAATGGAATGCAGGTACTCTGTGCACACACTTGTGCTGTATTTGGATAGAACAACATTTCAATGCAGGAAAAGGAAAAAAAGAAATAAACCTTAAAATCTCTGCAGAAAATTCTCATAATCATCTTCTAGGACATTCTGAGCTTCTTCCTTTGCTCTGGGCTCCTGTCTTGTTTTAACTGCTTTGTGCCCTGTGTCATTGCTAACTGTGGAAGGAATATGCAAAATACCATCAAATTTGGAAAAATTGACATTATATCCACTCCAGTCATTGTGCTCCAAAGTAAATCACCATGTAAGATGCAAGATAATAAAGACTGAGGATCATTGTATTTCCATAGCCTGACCTTAATATTAAATCCTATGACTGGTGAGTCAGTTTCTGTCTGGTATTTTGACATTTGCCTCTCACTAATCATTCTGCACAATTACATTAAAAACAGTATATATCAAAGCAGTGAAATCACATTTCTTGGGATTAATTTCTAAGTCTCCAACCCAAAAAAACATTGCAACTGGGATAAAGCTGAACTGGTATTTCTGTTTGGGAGACTTGGCTAACCAATTGGTGGCATATTTAGTTAGCGCATATCAGTCCTCAAGATGTGAGATTCCCCACACTATAACTCAGAAAAAGAGGAGTCTGTGTCATCATTTTTCTGATTATCATAGACCCAGACAGCTATTTTAGGTTTGAGCAGTATTTATGTGGTTTCACAGCCAAGTTCTTGATTGTGTTCCCAGCTGAAGCCAATGGGACTGTTGTCATTGATCTCAAGGTGAACAGGGCTGGGCCACAAACGCAGGACTAAGGCTAACAAAACAATTGTTAGTTTCTCTTGAGGGTTCAGTGCTTCCAGTCTGAGCTTTCTCAATGCCCACTATAGCTACACAAACCCAATGGTTCTCGACAACTGTAGAGAATCAGAGTAAGACAGTTCAGAGTTAGATTCTCAAGGCTTAGTTGGCACTTGTAAAAGAATGATTCAGGAAATAGGGAGCAAGATTCAGGCCATAGACATATATTTTTCCAGAAAAAAAATGTAAGCATCTAGGACCTACAAGCACTTTATTACAGCTACTGAAAGCCATAGTTGGTAATATCCATCTTTTGCGTAATACGACAAGAATAAATGCACTTTCCCAGGAAGTGGGAAATGTGGGTTCCCAGGGCCATGTAAGCCTAAGAGGGTTTGTACAACTCCTGGCTGTAAAATCTACCAGAATCTGCTCAACTATTTCTGCTCAAACGCATCCTCCATGTGTCCTCTTGAAGCTGAGCCATCATGCAGCCACAAATCTGGCTGTCATTTCCTATCCATCTATTTCTAAGAACTTTCAAACCAGGTAGCTCATCTCACCCAAAAAGACAGTATCAAAGATGTAATCTATAGAGAACGACAAAGCACACATCTGCTCCTTTTATTTCCTTTTGTAGACAAGATGCCTGCTGACCTGAACGACTATCTTTCCTCGTCGACTAACACTGGCAGCCTGTGTTACAACTGCCCTGACTTTTCCTACTTTTTAGATGTTTTCTGTTTAACTTGGGCACCTGAAGTGGGTGGTACTGATCTTGCCTGTGGGGCTTGTTTTGTCAACATGTATTTCTTTCACCCTCCTGTTACATGGGAAAATTCTTCATGCAAGCTTTAATAATCCATCTCTGATTAGTGTCATTCAGATCACATTACATTAGACAATTAGGCTTCACTTACTACCTTATGCAGTTGAATTTTTCTCTTAATGGAGAGAGCAATTTTAGAGTTTTTAAAAGTCTGGTTACACTGAAGTTTCTCCTTTCACATCTCGTTGGTAGACTTGAGCTAAGCAATAGAATTCAAGCTCCATATGATAACTACTCTGGAATCTCATCTTTCTTTCTAAAATTCTTCCCTTATGTAAATCCCATTAGGCTGACGGCTATTCAAAGTTTTGACAGAACTATGCTCTGAATTTCTAAAGTATGTTGAGGCTCAGCATACTTTACCTTCAACCCCGCAGTGTTGAAAGAAACCCCCATGGTGCAAACATTCTAGCCTAAAGATAGAAAAATTTAACAATCAAAACAACCTGAAGCTGTAACTTAGTGTGTGACTAAGAATTCATAATACATGTACCTGGCTCTATTCCAAGATTTAAAATAATGCAAAATTCACATTTAATCTTTTGCCTATATCAGTGCAATATCTCCTCCTCTCCCTTTACCAAGAGTAGGTATCTCTTTCATTTATTTCTTAATCATCCCTTAGTACAAGCCTTAATGTTTCATTTCCCCCTGTGTCTGGAGAAGAGCCCAGTACAGGGTTCCTAATACAAATACTCCTAGATTAATAAAAAAATGAAGATCCAGATCCAGTTTTGTAACTTGGACTAAAATCTGCTTTGTACCAAGAAAAGGTTGGACTGAACAAAAAAATCTTCAGAAAGTAGAGCCTGGTAGAGCCTTTTTTTTTTTTTTTCTCCTTCAGCAAAATTTATGGGTGTTTTGAAAAGCCTCAAATGAAAAATTTTATCTGAAGGCTGAATGTTTGTCTTTCTTCCAAAAATAGTCATATTTTGAAGGAANCAGAAAGTAGAGCCTGGTAGAGCCTTTTTTTTTTTTTTCTCCTTCAGCAAAATTTATGGGTGTTTTGAAAAGCCTCAAATGAAAAATTTTATCTGAAGGCTGAATGTTTGTCTTTCTTCCAAAAATAGTCATATTTTGAAGGAAAATAGAAATTTATCCACAAAGATGTGCACTTTGTATAGAAAACTACTTTTTTTTTGTGCATAAAAAGACAAAATAACCAGCAACCAATTTTCTGTAGATTGGTGATTTTGATGGAAAAGTTTGGAAAGCCACTATTTACCGCAAAGTAGGATAAGGGCTTGGAAAAGACCTCTAGAAAAGCCTGGTGACAGACTTGCACAGAGACACAATACAAAATCTTTTTCGCTGGATGATCAAGTTCTATCTTAAAAAGCAATTCTTTTTCTTTGTCCTTACTGTTGAAATATTTGTCTAGAACATTTTCCTGATATCAGTCTACTCATTTACTTTCACCTAGCTTAATCCACCTGTTTTTCTGCCAAATTCCTTTTGTCCACATAGTTCATGCCTGATGACATATTTAATCTCAGTTTACATTTTAGCAGGCTATTCAACCAAGCATTCTCTAAAATCCTTAGGTCTTCATTTATTTGCTCTGGACCTGCTGAATTCATCTTTCTTGACTGCAGACAGATAAATTTATATGCAACACTCTAGATAAGATCTGATGAGTCCTTTACGTGTTACCTAGACTCATTACTCTTGTAACTCTACAGCAAGTATCTCTCCAACACGTCCTAAGATCACATTTATTTTTCACAGCTGTGTCACATTAATACTCATATTTGCCACACACTGACTTGTACCCATCCTGCTACTGCCCTTTAGCTTATGCTGGAAACAATTGTTTGTTGTTCTTTAGCACATGACTTTCCACTTTGCTTTATTAAATTTTCAACTTTTTTCTAGGACTTCGTTTTCCGTTGATCCAGTTCCGTAGGATAATCCAGGTACTGATTACTGTTGGCAACACCTTGACTCATCAGCAAATTTGGTTTTGTCAATAATGAAAATAATGACTAAAAATAAGAAAATAGGACCCCAACCTGATTTCTGAGGAACTCCACTGCTATTTATTTTTATCCTTGTATTTACACATCAGCATTATTCGTCAGGGTTCATTCAACCACATGTTTGCCAAACAGATTATTCATTAAGCTCCATCATAGCAATTTCTATGGCACTGTATCACATGCTTTATTGACAGCTCCCTAGAATAAATCTAATGTCTGTGCAAAAAGATATTTTCTTACTTTTTTGGATTAAGCTGGTATGAACTCCTCTTGATAAACAGTGCTTGTATTTTGGGTTTTATTTGTCTTCCATTCTGCACTTACTCTTCTCTACTTTTCTAAAGCATTTCCTGCCACTCTATCAGTTCATTTTTCTGCAGTTTCTGAGTTTTTCCTCTTGAGTTTTGTGGTAACGTCTATCTTTTAAATTGCACAACCCCACTCCTCATCATCATAACTAAACTTTATAAAAACCTCTAAAACTAATGGGGAAAAATTTTTTCTAATTGTATCAGAATAAAAAATACTACACATTTTCACAATAAAAGATTTGCTTTCTTCATGGACAATAAAAGAATCAAGAATCACAAATCAAACCTGGAGCTTTGTAGCAAATCAGAGCTAAAATTACATTAGTCAAGTATTTTCCATTATGCCTGATACCCAAATGATTTATTTTACAACTAATTTACAAAATTTAAAAGATCAGATTCTACTTCACTTATACAGATGAATGAATGGAATGCCTATTCAGTTAATGTGTTAAATAAGTATTAATGGAAGAACCTGACTATAACAGAAATAGGAAAAACAGAATACACAGGCCAAGAAATTTGAAAGGTTTATTATACTGAAGGGGCATCTCTCACACTTTTGAAATCATGAAGGACAGAGCAGTCTTATAAACTTGAGAAAGAAAGGACAAAATTGTGTCCTTTATACTATTACAGACTATACTCTGTGTCTTTGGTGAACAATGTCCTTGTGCACATCCTGACTGAAGACTTTGCAGTTACAGACACATCCTTAAACAAGCCATCTAAAAGTCCCGAGTTTAACATACCAAAGAAAAAAGTATCTTTGTTTTCATTATATTTCTTTGTATTTCTGCAGAAACATACTGTTGAGCAGCCAGGCTACTTGCACATTACAGAAAGACCACTCTGAAGAGCCTTTTATACCACTGTACTGTTGGTTAGGCATATGTGCTGTTTGGATGTATTTGGTATGCTGCTTTTGGTAAACTGCTGTTTCACAGAGCCCTGCAACAAAAATGTTTGTGGAGCAGTTCGAGTATTGTCACTAGAAGATGGGCTCTCAGCTAAAGAGTGAAGCTACTTTTCATGTCTAGAGATAGGAGGGCACCGTAGAGGATGCTGAAATGGAAGAGAATGAAAAAGCTGAGGTGACACTTAAGGACAGCCTTTTCTTAGAAAACTCTCCTTCTGCATGGTATTGCTTTTTTTGCCTATAAAACAAGCATCATGTTCAAGAGGTTATGTAGACATAAGACAATCCATAATGACAGCCAAGTTTGAAATAAATAGAAGAACTTTCTGAACACCTTTTGGAGTTGCAGATAAAATACGTGGATGAGTTTCTTTTGTTTATTCATGGAATCTGCATTTTACTTTCTCCTCTTACTGCAGCTACTCAATATTTGATGCAGGAGGGTCAACTGTTGGACAGCAGCAACACTGCACTACTTCTCAAAGTGCAGTGGTATAGCTGTACATCCACTGTAGCCTGTCCAAGGTCTGAATTCCCACTGTCATGAGCAGGGCACACATCGTTTGCTCACACAGGCCTGGCACCTTTTATATTGTGCAGAAAAAAACAAAAAGCCTAACAAAATGCAGGATGAGAATAGACTGCCTTTGGAATATTTAGGAATATCTAATGAAAACTTAGTATCTTCACTAGGTGTGAACACTCAGGAAGAGCATCCCTTCTGCAGTGAGAGTACAACTTTTCACATACAGTGAAAGCAAAAAAATCTCTCTGTGGTCTCAAAAGCAGGATTCCAAACATGTGAAATAGCTTGAGCAGCTCAAGAGATAGCCACCCTTTAAAGAGGCATGTTGTCCAAGATGGCTTGTACACATACTTCGAGGGAATTCCTTTTACGTTTTTCATGCAGCTCACATATTGCTAGCAACTGCATACTATGCACTGTGTAAACAATAACTGTTAGGTGACTGAACAAAGAAAGTCTCCTTTTAAACAAAGAAAGCAATGGTTTTTTTAGTCTTTATACACATGACATGAAGATGATTTGTGGATAGAATACAGGTTGTCAAAATGTCTTGAACTCCACAAACAATTTAAATAAGGATTCAGCTCAAAGGAGATTGATATCATTACTTCAGTATGGAAAGCCTGACCAAAATCACGTCAGCTATTTTTTGCCAACAATGTGCATTAGAGAGCTCTTAAAAGACAGTTGGCCAGGCAGGAGGTTCTTGTTCCTTATAACTCCACTGGCATTTACCTTTCCTTGGTAGGCACTCTTCCACCAGTAGAAGTTGAAGTAAACCTTTTGGCTCCTGCATGTGCTGTGGGAGCAGAGAGCTTGCAGTACCTTGGCACTGCTTGCCACTATGTCCATTACCTGCTGCCGAACTTCCCATTTCCATTTTTACTGCTCTCTTTGTAACAGCCAGACTCTGCTGATTCAAAATAATTTCTATTTCAACCAAAATGCATTTACTTATCTGCCACCTCTATCCTGTGAAAAGGATATGAATGTCTCTCTGTGACTGGACTTCATCCTTTTCCTCTGTGTCCATGCAGTCCTTCTGTGCCTCATGGGTACCTCCACAACATATCTCTGTTCTTTCCTTTGAATCTGACTGACCATTCTTGGAAATGGCATGAGATCTACCCTAACTGTCTAAACGTATGTGACTCCTTGGTTTCTTCACAATGCTATCCATTCATTGTTGCATAAGAGTATTAGTCTCATTCATATATACCTGTATGTATCAACAGTCATTTTAGCTCCATTCCTGTTCATTTTTCCTCTCTTCATCTGCTATAAAAGGCCTCTGAACTGTGCTATGCTTAAGTTAAAAGAACTTGAACCACGTTTTCTGGGCTTCATCTACCAATAATTTGTATTCTTTTCAGGCAAACAAAAAAAAATCTCTAACAAAAAATGTTACTCTTTGATGCATCTCTTTCATCTGGTGGCTCTTTTGTGTGAAAGAACCGTTGGGAATAGTAACAGAAGAAATAGTTGAGAAACACCTGATGACTTTTCTTTTTGCCTAAAAAAGCTGATTCATTGCAAACAAAACATCACAAAAATCTGACCCTGGACACAGGTTCTGATAGAACATGCAAGTTTCAAAACTTCTCTGTCAGTTCTGGGGTATGCGGACTGCCTGCTATCCGAGATACCAGTTACTGTCATTCCACAGAAGGAATAATGATGACAGTTCCCAAGACTGTTTCTACACAGAACATTAACACTAATTTGTTAATTGGTTTCCCAGGCTACTCGGCTTCAACAGCCTAATGAATCATTTGCTCCAAGATTCAAACATTGGGTTTTGGTGTCTGGCAACTCTTGTGTCCTCAGCTGCTGGAGCAGACCAGCTGGTGGACAGCCTGGTGCTGTGTTTACTGCTTAGGTATCTGAAGAGCCTTTACATGTATAAATTTCACTGGTGAGAATGGGTGCTCTCTGATCAGAACACAAGTCATCACAAAGTGCAAGAAATGACTTCTAAAGAGAGAGAAGACAGAAAGGGTTTTCCAAAGTCTTACAACGATAAGGCATCAGATTCCCATGAAAGATAAGATTAGAGAAATAGTTTTGAGACTGATAGTTTGAAAAGACCTATAGCTCTTAAGAAATTGTGACGAGCACTCCCAGACTGCATGTGTCAATAACCAGCAGTCAGAAGAGGAACCTCAGACACTGGTCTCAGGAATCAGGGTGGCTGCACTGTGCAATTCTTCATTTCCAAGCAGTTTGGCCTGAGAATCTGCCCAGGAATCTCAGAGCTAGTGGCACAGCCAGGTTCTCCTCCGACCTGGCTGTTTCAGGGGTAGGTGCAATTTGGCCTTTCAGTCTACCTGTCACACACAGAACAAAGTCAATCCAAAGAGCTATTATTTTCTGAAATATTTTCATTACTTGATCACATTCCATCCTGCAAGAACTTTTTATTTCTACATTAAATGTTCCCCTCTGCTCTCAGCATACAGATTGTAACACTGCTCATTATGGTTCATACTATTTCTTTTTAATGATATCACCTAGGTTATAAACAGGTCTTTTTTCTCAATATATGAAAAGAATTTCTGCAAATGCCTTAAAAGCATGAAAATTGTCTTGAGCTTTTTCCTAGAAATGTCATTGGTTTGCTTACAGCTCGCTATTTGGGGTGTCATAAGGCTTTTTAGGAGAGTCTAATAATGCCCGCTCAGTCCCTTTTAACATATAGTACTTAAATGACAGCACATATAGGACAGTGGAGAGACAATTCTAACTTATTCTCATTACCATCTTAAAGCCAGCACCCTGCTTTATTTTCTAACAAAAGGCATGGCTTAATATAAATGTCAATTATATATTTTATATGCCTTGTGGGGCAAAACCAAGATCCATGCCTGTTGTAAACTGCCAGGCAATAATATGGAGTTGACTTAAACTGTTGGTTCTAAATCGAGACTTGGGAAAAAAGAACAGCTTGAGAGGAAGAAATATTTTGCAATACAGTTGCTGATCTACCCAGTGATTAGATTGACCCTGACAGGAATCACTTCAGTTACCCCACAGCTGTGTGTGCGTTTTCGTGTCTGTTTGGCTTGTGGCGACTGTGCTTGATCATCCCAGTGCTGGCGGCGGTCCGCTGTCAGACGGGCACCCAGGCTCCTCAGAATGTGTATACATGAGGAGAGGGGGCTTCTCCGGCACCTCGTGGCAGCCAGAGTGGGGAAAACGACGTTCTTACCCCGGGACTAGCCCGCAGTGGCAGGAGAGCTGGGATGGGCTGGGGGCGTCCCGGCTTAGAGAACTGAGTTGTATCTCTTGAGGGGGGGTGGGGGGGAGGGGAAGGGCAACCGCGCAGGGTGAGGAAGGAGGAGAAAAGGACGCCGAAGAGAGGAGCTGAGAAGCGGGAGGGAAGGGAGCCGGTGTCTAGAGGAGGAGCTGAGCGCAGAGAGGCGGTGGCGGGCAGGGACTCAGTCGGGCCGGGAGCTGACGGCCGCTGGAGCGGACTGCGGGCGGCGGCCCGAGCAGGTGCGGGAGCCACCTCCAGTAGCAGGGCGGCTGCCGCCGCGGGGAGGGGAGGCTCGGCTCTGCGCCCCGGCAGCCGCCCCCGGGCCCTATGGTGCCGCAGCGGGACTTGGCTCCTGCTCGCTGCCTTCGGAAGGGGCCCGCGGAGCGGCGCGGAGCAGCGGAACCCGCCAGCTCCGGCACTTGGCTGGCATGAGGAACCTGCCGGTGTTTCTCCTCTCCCTCTGCTGGAGCCTGGGGCGGGTAAGTCACGCCGCCCTCACCCCCAGCACCGGCCGCGCCGACGGGAGAAGAGTAACACTAGCCCCTCCAGACAGCGGACGGGGTGATCCCTTCGGTTCTTCCCGCCGCTGAAGGTGCCAATGCCGACATCCCGGGTCCGGGGCGGCCGTTCCCTGACAGCTTCTCCCGTTACCCGGAGCGGGGTCTCAGCGGTAGCCGCAGCAGATGCGGAGACTTCGGCGTCCCCGCGCTCACTTCGGGGAGCAAGTGGCTGCCGCCGCTCGCCTCACCGGGTGTAGCGGGCGGGATCTCGCTCTCGGGGAGAAGGCTCCGCGGCGCCGCCAGGACCTGTAGCCCACCTCCCCTCCGGGACTCCCGGGGGCCGGCTCCCGGGCCGGACCGCAGGCAGCGGGGGGCACCGCCCCGCACCTCGAGCGATCCTCAGGGGCCGGAACGGCTCCGCCCCGGCGGGGCAGCGCGGGCCGGGTCCCATCCACATCCACGTTCACGTACCCGGCGGAGCGGAACGGGAGCGGTACCGGGCGCTTCCTCGCCCAGTCACTTGTTCCCCGCAGTTTCCCCCGCAGCCGGTGTCTAGCACTAGTTTGCGGAGTTTAGACAGAGCGCTGCCGCGGTACTGGCTGGAGTGTCGCTGGCAACATGGCATGGGGAAAAAACCCTGAGTGATTGATTTCTCTGTCGTGCATGCAGCCGGATAGCAACATGCAAAGCATTCAGAAAATTAAAGTCTTCAAATTTAGGGCGTCTGCTTTTAACATCTTTGTATTTCTGTGTTTTTCTTTAGTTGTTTGTAAAAGTATAACGTTGCTGAAAATATCATTTATGAAAAACAAAACAGTTTGCCCTCTAAATCTTTCCCTTTTTTTTGTTCCTGTACATTTAAATTAACACATCATTTCTACCAAAAGCCGGGAAATGACGCTGAAGGTAAATGTATGCAGCTTGTCAGAAGAAATGTTTTCCAGTCAAACTGCTGTTCTGGACGCCTTAAAAATTGTTAAGCTACTAAACCCACAGAGATTTCCCACTGTGTACCTTTACAGTGTGCAACACAGCACACACGGTTCTGTATTCATTGGTTACAAAAGATTGCTTACCCTTGGTTAAGCACAGGGAAAGATAGATGAACTCCAGCACTGAAAGGGGGTGGCTGCCCTCAAAATCCATTTTGGAGTTTGTGATGTGTCTCGGGATGTGGTCACTGCCACATAGTCTTGAAGCCTAACTCTTTAGCTTGATGAAGTACTTCGGCATGAAACAGGTGTATGTATTAACACAAAGTATGTTACATTTTGGCATGCATCCCAAGTCTGAGAAGTAATGTGTTACCTTAGGGTACTAATAAATGTACATTCTCGAAGGAAACTTTGCTGTCAGACTGCTGACACTGAGAAACTTGAACTTCTTTTGGAAGTAAGAGAAAAGTCACTTGGCAGGATTCTGAACTGCAGTAGCTGCTTTGATCTGTCCCTCATTTAGTTAACTGTTCTGTTTACTGGAGCCTGCCTTTCCAAGACTCAGTAATTATGATACTTTCTGATGAGGAAGAGACCTACTCTCAGGTACTAAATGTTTGCAACTGAAAAAAAAATGTTATGTGAAAGAAGAATGCAATTGGAAGCATTACGTGTACTTGGGACTTGATTTTACGTAGGAGCTGTCTGGAACAGAGATAATATTTAGCAAAAGTTATTGTCAGTATAACGCTGAACTTTCTGTTACATCTGCTAGAAATCCTAATTGATGGTAAGGAGCTGTACAAATTCACTTTTGTGAATTATAAAAATAAATGAAAAAAAAAAAAAAAAAAACCCTGAAAATTTATCTTTTGAATAGACAACATAGAGAAAAGATGGGGAAAAGGAAGTAAGGTTCTGATGGTGTAGATGAGAACTGAGAGGTTTGGAGAAGAGACAGGTTGCGTTTTCATAACAGCTCCTGTTGTTATGCTTATGGCTATTGCGCTGTGTTTCTAAAAGCTGTGCAAGTGGCTTGCCCACAAGGAGTCTGCACAACAACCGGGTTCTCGCACTAACTTTGGGTCCTGGTTAATTGTTAGTTAATTGTTACCATTTTGAAATACGTTGTCTCATGAATCAGACATTCCTAAAGAAAAGGTGAGAAAAGAGTGAGAGTCACGGAGAGAGACCACCCTTTTCTTGATAACTACCAGTGTGAGGATGACCCAAGTACTGCATAGTCACGTTTTTTGATTTCATGGCTAACCTCACTGTCCCTTTGGCTCCGGTGAAGTTTCCTACTTCCCCATTTGTCACCTACTACAGTTGCTTCTCCCATGCGGTTTCTCACAAGCTCTGCATATTGCTCTTTTAGGCTGTGTTTGCCTCTCTGAATCCAGCTGACTTCAGTACAACTTCCTGGTGTTTTGTTTCTCTCTCCAGTACTACTATATCCCTGTCTCTTCCTGTGAACGTAAATAACCCATTCTGAAAACCAAAGAACTGGGGACAGGGCTATAAACAAGTAGAAGCAATAGTGCTTTCATTTTTGAAGGAGTGGGATTTTCTTCTTGTGTAGCACTTGCTTGAATGAAATAATCATGCTCTGGGGCCTTCAGGAAAAAAAATATACATGTCGGAAAAGGGAAGAAAAGCAAAATTTACAATGCTAATGTGAGTGCAGTTTGATCATTTTTCATATTCTGTGATCTGTATTAAACTTTCAGCTTCCTAACTTATTACAAAGGCAAAAAAAGAAAAGGCAAATGTGCTTACTTTCCTGCTTCAGTTTAACTCAGTTTTTCTGTAGGAAAAAGTCTAAAGAAACAATGCTGGTGAATGCACTAGAAAGTTAAATATTTTTTTGTAAGTGACAATTGGTCTTGAAATGCTACAGGAAGGAGCCAGTGAATGCTCCAGGAGGTTATTTTAACATTTGGTTTTGAGAAGTCAATGTGTGAGAAGCTAAAATGGGTAGTGACTGTACCAGTAAAATGCCTACCACATATTTGGGCAAAACCAGTGCCAGTTAAAGTTGGGGATTTCATTACTGGTAGATGGTTCATAAACTGGTAAAATGGTTCATAAACCATTTTAATTCATATTTCAAGACTCTGGCCTGTTTGTTGATTTGACACAGGTGAATGGTGTCCATCCGGAGTGCAGATTTCAGTTGGAGATTCACAAGGAGGAAACAAGATGCATGGAACTTCTAAAGAATGCAAAGCCAGTAGACTACAAAGGTAAGAAAAGATAAGCTGTAATGTAGAGACAGATTTTCTCCCTTGACCTTGTTTGCTGTTGCAGTTGTCATGTTTGTGCTTAGAAGTTTATGTACTTTAGAATCTATGCAGGCTGTGCTTTAAACATACAGCTGGAGCAGGGATGTTGTGAGAGGTGTGCCAGGCACTCTGCTCGCAGTGGGTGGAACAATACGTGGGAGTATTCCCATGTTTAATCTGTTGCTGCTAGTATGCGTCCTGACTGGCAGAGAGATTGCAGGCTGGTGATGATAGGACCAGCAGAAAGAACAAGTCTGAGGAAAAGCTGAAAGCCTTGGATCCAAGCATCTCTCTCTATCTACAGTTAAAAGTAAAGGGTTAGCGCAGTACTCTTGTAGTGCATTTGTTTTCCTTTGTCTGAACTAGGTTATACACAGTGTGTTTGTTTTTTCATATTCAATCTGTTTTGGATGCACTCTGAAGATGACTATGGTACCTTAGGGACCTACCATCTGCAGTACCCCTTGAGCATAAACATGAGTCCCAATTTGAAATGCTTTCTCTACCTCTCTTCTTGATATAAATATATAACTCCCTCTGTGTATATTCTAATATCAATCAGTATGCAGGAAAAATAATGAAAAGGGTCATCAGCAGTTTGTATTTTACTATCATTTCTCTTCTTATTAATCCAGGTAAGTAATCATAGAAATTATAATAACAGTGAATAAGTTACATGGATATCTCTCCAAGCAAAATCTTACTGGAATAAGTCAACTGCATTTAGGTTTTTTTATTTATATGAGTGGTGAAGAGAGGCAACTGTTACACAAATAATACTAGTGTGAAACCAGATGGGGAAATAATCAGTAGCTCAGCTTAATGAATTAAATCTTGAATTAGTAAATTCAGTATTTGCTATTTTATGGCTTTGAAAGTCAAGCTTTCTTCAAGATCCACTTTTGTGATCCAGATGCTGAGTTCCAAGGCTATCCTTGTGATGCACATCAGTTTTATTTTGGGTTCTCTAGGGGAAGAAAGACATTTTCTATCAATATTTTCTTCACAGCCTCTTTTCAGTGGAAGAGGGATGCCTGCTGAAGGCAAACTGCTGTGGAAGAGCTTCATGTATTGGAAGGAGACAGTGAGTCTGATGATGTTGATTCAGTCCTGTAGTTAGTGATAAAACAGGAGTGGAAAGATTTATACATTTAATTGAATGTCTGGCTGAAAATAAGGGTGTATTCCATTTTGTAGGATACTAGAATGAATCCTGTGTGGTAATGAACCCTTAAAACCTGTATGTTTAATGTTATAAGAGAATTTATCCTATGCTTCACATTATAGATACCTTTACCAAAAACCTGTTCAGAGGAGCCTATGTTAAATATATGTATTTGCATTTCCAAAAATACCTGTTCTCTGTGTGTCCTTATTTTTCTAATAAACTCTGTATTCATTCAAAGATGTAAGGAATATTTTGAACAGAGACTTGCAGATTGTCACAGTGATACTCTGACTACTGATAAAGAATTACTACTGAAAATTGACAGGCTGGAACCTGAAACTGTTAGTACATTTGAAACAATTAATTGCAATAAATTCGCAAATCTTATTTCACTTTTTTCCTGTATGGGAGAGATAGTTACATAGCCCTTGTCATGCTTCTCTAGCTTTAGTATGTTCTACCTGCCTTACAAAAGCTGTTATGAAATCTAGCGACAGTCCTGCCTAGAATTTAGAAAGAAAGATTTGCTGATTTTCCATTGGAGGCTTGAGCTTCTGTTATCAAAATCAGAGGAATTTTTTCATTAACTCCTTGGGCACCTGAGAAGCTTTCATTCCTCTATGTAACATGCTCCAGAATTTGGTTGGCATCCACAGCTACTGAATTTTGTAGGATCCAGGTTTTTTGTAGTTTCTCCGGTGACCTGGATGGCAATTATATGTTTGAATGCTTTATGTAATACTTCTCAGCTCCCAGTTAGGGAGACCTAAAGGAAAGATTTAAAGGCAGTTGTGGTATTTTTTCTTTTCTATAATAAAATGTTGCAGTCATTTAACCAAGCCGCTTCATAACATAGGCTGAAGAATTCCACTGAGTAGTGCACCTAAAATCACTGACTAGGAAGTCTATGAAGGATTTGCTTACTTCATAGCTTTATAAAGCGATAGTGTGTTTTGCAAGGAAACACTGTACAAATACTGTGCAATATCCTTTGAACAATGCTAAGGATATGGTAAAATCACAGACCCAGTTTGTATAAATTCTGCTCATTTGCCAACATCAAACTGCCAGATATCTGGACTTCCTGCTTTGCACCTTTGGGGGGATTTTCAGGCATTAGCACGTACTTTTCCATTAGTGGAGAGCATTACACTCCATTTAGGGAAGAAATTCACTCTCCACAGAGCTGTGGCAGTGCCTTCCTCTCTAGTGCTCTCTAGCAAATCTAGTTTATTTTATGAAGACTGCATTAGCTTCTATCTGCATTTGTTTTCTTCTTCCCTCCTATGACTTGACACCTGAGGTATGGATGCACCGTAGGTGGAAGCTTAGGAGAGGAGTTCTTTTGCTCACTCATTTTGGGTAGCAGATTAATCGCTTTCTAAATAAATTATAATAGCTACGGATTTTGAGGTCCATATGGAAAAATACTAATTCATTTTTTATCTCCTACCTGTGGCTTGTCCTCTTACGTAAAACAGAAAGCTGCCAATGAAAGTGATAGAAATTATTAAAACATTGTCCCACTGCAAATTTCTGTCTTTATTCCGTATTTAGAATTTTTCCTTATGAAGTAATTGACTGCTGTCCACCTTTCATCGTAAAGTGAAGTGATATGGTAAAACATTTCAAGACTCTGTATACTTCACTAGAAGGTTCTACAACAGAAAGTCTGAAAAATATTTAATATAAAAAGTAAGTCTAGGGTGGTTTTTTCCCTTCATTTTGGCTGCACAGTTCAATCGGTCTTCTTGACTTTTGTTTTCCAAAATGGGTTTTTGTGAGACTCATATGCCAGCTAACATTTTTAATTTTAGATGTGACATCTTAACTTTGCAGAAGGGATGTAGACGGAAAGAGAAATGGATTTGGAAAGAAGTTCATAAACCTCTCAAAGAGAGGCTTCATAATGCAGCTAGTAATGGGAAATTAAACAAGGCAGGACTACTACTCATAAATTTAAAGCAAAAGGGACCAGTGTAGCTATATCATCTGATCTCCTGAATTACACTGCCAGTAGAATTTCGTTGAGTCATTAGAGCACTGAACTCATGATCTTGTGAATGAAACACAACACATTTTCCTGTTCAGAACAGGATGAATATTCACATGTTGGACTCTTGGCAAGTTGTCCAAAAGTTAGTTTACCCAACTAACTTCTGCTGTTAAGGTTATTTCTCCAGTAAGAAAGGTGTCTGTTTTGCATTTCCTCCCCTCCACCTCTGTGTCTCACAAGAAGACTGACTGTGAATACAGCTAAGCCAACCTGACAATCACTCTTTCCTCCACATCAGTAAATAGGTGACTTACTTACAGAAAGCCAGATGAAGCCTTTCTTCTACTACATAAACCGGAATCTCCTCAAGGTTCCCCCTTTCTTAATCCCCCCAGTCTCATCAGTGTCTTGCAACAGTTTTTCTTTGGTTTTGCAGCAATTTCCTCTGTAAAACAAGTCATTAGTTCAGGCTACAGTGCTGCTTAGAGTTGTCGGAGGTGGCATTAAAGGTAGAATTAAATTACATAGTGGGATCATGGAACTTCCTTTTATTCACCACCAGTAGCTCTTGACAAGTCAACTTTGTCTTTCTTTTCTATGGAAGATTTGGATGGATTTAGGTGGAAAGAAAGTTCTTTTCCAAAGTTTTTAGCTGGCAACGTCCATATTTCCTTACAGAACCCTAAAAATATGTAAATTACATTAAAATATAAAATTATCTTATAGATTTTTTTTACTCTCTAATGAGAAATTGTGCCTCAGAAGAAAAATAAGGCATTTCTTCTGAAATGTTTCATCTAGTAAAAAGCCATTAATACCCTAGAAATCCTAGTAACTGTTTTTGCCATTCCTGGTAGTAGGACTGGCTTTTGAAAACATATAAACTGCAGGCTGGCACCTCCTTGTGGAAGGGCTTTGGGAACCCCTGGGCAGGTAGGACAGGCAGGCAGCGCCCATCACACCCACAGCCAAGGCAGCCAGAGTGCAGCTATGGGCAGCCCTGGGCATGGGCACCTCCATGGGTAGGGATAGCTGAGGACATCAGCCTGCAGGTGCAGGGAACCAGGGTCAGGCACATCCCTGGGAAGGCCAGGCAGGGCCACAAGTGGTGGGGTGGGGTGCAGGCAGAGACTGGCACAGGCACTGCTGTGATTAACTGTGAAGTCAGATGCACCCACCACATTGCTGAATGCCCAGACCTGAGCCCAAGTGGGATCCTGGGCAGGGGTGTGAGGATGGTCAGGGCCATTAAGACCTATAAGTGTACTCAGGGCCCTGGTGAATGTAGAAAGCAAATAACTTCAGCAGTGCAGCTTGGAGCAACAATATTTGTGCTACTTTCTTATTACCACTTTAAGCAGTTCTGCTGTGTGTTTGCTTTGTTTCTCGTTTGCTAGCTTTCTGTTTCTCTAGCACCTTCTTTTCTGTTCTTCCTTTTTACTACTTGTGTGAAAATGAAGAAAGACTTTCAGTCTGTATATATTCATAAATTCCCATGTGGCCTAAATTGTGTGCTGCAGCATTCAGTGTTACATACAGCCCAGAAAACATTGCCCATAAGAGGTGAGATTGCTTCTGCTTTGTCAAATTAAGTACAAAAATCAAAACGTTTCCCTGTTTGAAAAATAAGCTCTGGTCTGGCTGACAGCTTTCTGGCTAATTTTCAAAGCCCTCTCTCTTTGTTTCATGTATCGTGCATGCTGAGTGAGTTTAAAAATGCTAAACCTCTTCTCTGAATAGGCAAGTTTTTGAATCCAAATGCAAAGTGCCACCTAGTGGTTAATATATGGATAAATGTATATATAAACAAAACTTTCCAATCCAAACTCAGTGTTGCGTATCTTTACAGATGAGGAAGCACACGTAGGTAAGCAAACTTGTTGCTCAAAGAC
The DNA here is from genome assembly GCA_002631895.1 of Agapornis roseicollis. Lineage (NCBI taxonomy): Eukaryota > Metazoa > Chordata > Aves > Psittaciformes > Psittacidae > Agapornis > Agapornis roseicollis. Next base: position 27,731 of record NDXB01022434.1, read on the forward strand.
TGGATATTAGATAGTAGGATGATAAATGTGGTGGCAAGACTTACATAAGCTGAAAAATAGGAGAAACAGGAAAGTAAGTGATCTTACTGAAACTAGCTAAGAGTAGTATCTGCAATATCATCTAGAGGAAAAGGAGGGAAGAGCAATCAAGGAGTGACACCATGGCCATACTTTGAAAGAGTCACTGAACAAAGGTTTCTAGGAAGATTGTTTCCCTGGATATGCTGCGAATGACAAACCAGAGAAACAAATGATGCAAATTAAGAGATTGAAAAGTGATTGTTATATGTAAGGTGCAGGAACGTTTTTCTAGACACCACAGAAATAGAGATGAAGAACAAGGGGTTTTTTTGCCTTTGTTAGCTTTATTAATAGGTAAAGAAGAAAATAAAGAGTCTAGTAGTAAAGACAGACAGAAAAAGTTGAGGAGCTAACACAGATCAAGAGCTGGACTGGTTTTGCATATGTACGTATCAGAAAGGACAAAAACATTCAAGGCTTGAGAATTCATTAAAGCAGAATGTAAACATAGAGACTAAATCCATTAACAAACATTAAAAAAAAAAAAAGTACCTTAAAATACTTTTAGGTCCTTAGAATATTTTTTTAATTATAAAGAAAACTGCAGCTGTTCCATGAAATAAACATCGAAGTAATTAAATTTTATTTAAAATGTGAGACATTTTCTGTATAATTATTGGTAAAATTATTACTAGAACTCAAACCTCAAACCTTATTTAAAGCTAAAAATAAAACTGTTTTGTGTCTTACTTGATTAATATCCTTTGGAGGAAGTGGAAAAATGGGTTTGTATATGTGGGAGATGGGTAGAATTTCCAGAGAAAAAGAGAATACATAATAATTTTATAAAGTGCAGCAGTGGTGGATGACAGTCCAGAAATCCTAACGTTGAATGAGTTAATGGCTGGCTAGACAGTAGTAGAGGGTGAGTAGAGAGAATATCAAACTTGATCAAATTAGGTGTTCTATATGGGGAAAGAGATGCATTTCACATAGCATTTATCACACTTTCATTTTCCAACAGTACAGTGACTGAAGACACTGGGGAGAAACAGGCAATTGTTGGGAGCCCTAATGTGGCCTATTTTCATGTGAGGTGAATCATTCTCTGTCACACTGACAATATTGCATATGTCATTGTAAAAGGATACTATGGTGGGTAAAGAGCAGTATCTACTTGAAGACCTGTGAAACTCAACAAGGTTTCTGGTTGTGCCACATGTTGAATTTCCAAGATCAGTAGGAAGTAGCTAGTTTAAAATTTGCACAATTAAGCTCATGCTTTACAACAGAGATATGCTGCTGGGATGGAAGAGACAAATTGATGCAAGTGCACTGTATCCCACCTCTGCATAAGGGTGTTTTTCTGCTAAGAGAAGAAGATGTGTAACTGCAATATTGTCAAAAATCTGTAGTAATAAGAGGAGGGTAAAATGAGGAAAGGTGTGATTTGAAAGTCCAGGAAAGCACTGTTTTACTGTTCAAAAGTTGTACTTCTGGCAGCCTCTAGCAGCATACAACTAACAACATCATTTCAGCTTTCAGCCTTAGACTGCTTTTCAACAGCACACTGCAGTCATTCAGTGACTATAAATGCCTCCAGGACATTTCAGCAGTTCTCTCAGATTTCCTGTGCCATAATAAATAAGCCTGTAAATATACATAAATTGAGGCTTAATGTTCCTCTTGAATTCTGATGACAGCCACTCAAGTTTCACTCTCATGATTGTTGTTGCATTTGAATGTTGTCTAGATGTAGGAAATACATCTTTTGTATTATTTAATCTATTTGATTTAAGGAGTCTGAAAAAGTATAATTCTTTCCTATGCTGCAGATGCCTGTAAAATCCTAAAATACTGAGGAAAATTGAGGTAAAAAAATGCATTTTTCAGAAAACACTAGTGACTTGTAATGTTTTGCATGTCAAAAACTTGTACACTGATTTCTGTCTTGCAAGCTAGCTTTGAAATCTCATACTATTTATGTTGATTAATTTTAGTGGGAAAGGACTTGCACCTCATTTTTTCTCTATATTATTTCCCGTAATCAAATCTTGAATCAAGAGTTTTCTGGGTTTTTTGGAGAAAACATGGCAGTGGAGCTTTGAATCCCATGTTGTTCAGCTGCCTTTTTACCAAAACATTAGCCGAGTTCATAGAGCAGTGTCACAAAGATTTACAAAGGCCTCTGAAATAGAGGCCTTTTAGCTCTGACAGGCTGCGAAAATTGGGGCTGTTCATCCTGGAGAAGAGGAGGCTGCATGGAGACCTCATAGCAGCCTTCCAGTGTCTGAAGCAGGTCTACAAGGATGCTGGAGAGGGACTCTTCATTAGGGACTGTAGCTACAGGACAAGGGGTAATGGCTATAAATTTAAACAGGGGAGATTTAGGTTAGATATAAGGAAGATGTTCTCTACTGTGAATGGGTTGTCCAGAGAAGTGGTAAATGCTCCATCCATGACAGTGTTCAAGGACGGGCTGGAGAGAGCCTTGGGTGACATGGTGTAGGGTGAGGTTTCCCTGCCCATGGCAGTGTGGTTGGAACTAGATGATCTTAAGGTCCTTTCCAGCCCTAACCATGCTATGATTCTATGAAATGTCTGCAGACTACTGTGGCAAATCCATCATTATACAGAGAGTATATTGAACAAAAGGGAAAATTTGTGAAAGTCATCAGCTCTCATGAGTATCCATGAACATTTTCATGACTCATCTCTGCTCTACTTGTTACTGGAAATGGGCATGAACTAAAAAGGTCTGGAGTCGCATGAGATGCTAATTATTCTTGTGTACTCTAGGGCTTGTTTATGCTGGCTCAGGCAGTACATCCATCAAAGCAAAAAGGGTTTCATTTTGTCACTAGTTCTGAGTGCTGGCAGATGAAGAAAATAGTTCCTTTGTCTTTCGGATGACACGTATGTTAATTGTTGATGTTGTTTCTGGCTTAAAATCAGCTGGGAAGGAAGCATGACCTGAATTGGCTAAGGTAAACATTCTTTTACTTTGCATAGGCCCTGGTATTTCATCATAGAGAGTTGGACTTGATTTTGGTCCAGTACTGCAACTCAGGAAGCACCTAAACACTTTTAAATTCTGTTGACTTCAAAGGATATGAAGGTGACTTGCTCAGATGCAAACCTCTCAAATTTATATGCAGATAACCAAGTAAACATCATCATAGAAGCATCATTACCGACGCTAAAAGAAAAGCCACAAGTGCTAGAAGGGAGTACAAGGCAGACATGTAAAATGGAGTGCAGATAAACTCATGAGTTAATTTGTAAATGTATGAACCAGCTGTGGGGGCAGATATACTGGAAAGGACAAACTCCACATGATCATCAGGGAAAATAGGAGTGTTTATGGATGTCAAATATATTACACTCTGAGTCAGTTGCTAAAAAACACTCATTCAAAAGATAAGGAGCAGAAATCTGAAAAGAGTGAATTGTCAGTAGGAATACAAAGTTAGCCAACTGTGGAATACAGCTAAAAAGAATATCACTCTCACAGTTCCTTCTTCTGAGTAAGTCTCCCTTATCCTAAGGTAAGGACAAAGAACTGCCTAGGAGGCAGAGTTACTAAAGGAACCAAAACAATTAGTCCTCTTCAGGTAACTGGAGAATTTGGCAAACTGAGGTTAGTCACAAAGCAATTGAACAAATAAGGAGTGGGCTGATTAAAGTAAATACAGAGTGTATAAGGAGGGATCTGTGGAATTGGTTATCGAATGCAGAATTTACCCCATAGTCCTTGTCTACTCTTCTGTTTTAATCTCCAAACCCTATTTTTGATACAGCACAGAGGCTCCCTCCCAGCTATCATATGTAGATATCTTCCAAAGGAAAGCAAGGCCTGTGGGAATGTTATGCCACTGACTCTCCTCATGGTGCAGCCTGGACATACTCCCAGGGCAAATACAGTTGCCGGTCCTGTAACGCATCCTTGTGTTTTCCCTAGTTTACATGTAATTTGAAAGGAACTTACACTTTGAAAGTAGGATGCTAGACACTTTGCATGAACAAAAGCTGTCCAAGTTTAATATCACTGATATGGTTTAAGACAAGTATAGAACTTTGAAATATTTAACTCAGGTGGTTTGATTTTGGGCATGGCCTCCCTAGCATAGAGTAAATAAATAGTGAATTACTAATAATATAAATATTCTGAAGAATAGTAGTATATACGGATATGAAAAGTTCCTAATCCAAGTTTGATGTTCCCTACTGAAAGGAACAGTCTTTCCCTTATACTTTCTATAATCTTACGGAGATAATACTGGTAGGATAAAAGTTTTGTTTCTCTCTTTATCATTAATTACAAACTTAAATTTTCAATTGTCAATTGCCTGATTTGAAGATAGAAGTATTATAAACACTGTTATTAGTACTACTGCAAAACATGCCTATAAAAGTTTATTACTCTCCCTTCCCCTTCCTGAAATCGAGGTACATAATTCTTTGTGCAAATCTCAGTTATTTAGTTTAGGAGACATGATTTTTTTAAGTCCAGGCCTGTTCCAAAAATTTTCCAGTCATAGACTAATAGGAGCGTAGAATGGTTGGAGTCGTGATGTGCTCCTCTTGTATTTGTGATGCTGATTCCAATGAAATTCTTAAATATTTCTTTGTGATGTCCTATCTGCCTATTACTGCGGATAACAAAAATCATTTGCACTGTGATTTAAGAGGTTCTCAACATTTTGGAATTTTTAGTAATCCATATTAATACTCAGAAGTTGGGGGGTTTATATTTTTTGTGTTTTCCTCCCATGAAAATGACAGTTTTAATGCCATATTTTGCAAACAATATGTTAATTGACCTAAAAATAAGCTTGTTAATCACCAGAATCCTTTATGATTCCCTTGACATTTTCAAGGAAAATACCATCTCTGCACCTTTCTTTAACAAGTCTAATCTTTCTTGAACTACTCATCCAAAGCTTCCACCAAGTCCTTATAAGGTAGATACAGTAGGGTGATACAGATTATACTGTGGTTTTAAGCCTATTACTGCTGGTTTTATTTCAGGATGTGTTGGAGTTTGGGATAACATCACCTGTTGGCGTCCTGCAAAGATTGGAGAGACTGTCACTGTCCCTTGCCCAAAAGTATTTAGCCTTTTTTCTGGCAAACCAGGTATCTTATTTTAAGGTGGCATTTTTTTTGCTGGCTTCTCTTTGCTATTTTATAACGTACTGTGCTAAAAATGTATTATTAACAGTTTAATGTTTTTATTTTGTTTTTAAAGAATTAAAATAACAGATTATTAATAGAGCTGTTCATGATACATCACAAAAAGACCAAATAATTGTCTTTGTAGTCCATATGGTGTTTTTTAAATCAGATATTAAGTATGTATTCTAATGTAGTGACTGTCATCAAAGCTGAAGACATTGCTTGCTCTTTTTGACCTGTTTGTGTTAATTATTAATGCATCTGAGCTTGAATGACCTCTTGAATAGTTGACAGCAGGTCACATGTACTTTGTTCCTTTTGTGCTTAGAAGGGGAGCTCTGAATTGCCTTCATGAAAATAATGAACTAACATTAACACATAATACCTAAAAATTATCACTGCTGCAATTTAAGGTTGTTATTATGGAACTCTTTTTTTCTCCTTTTTAGTGGAAATGAAAAGAGCTCATTAGTGTCTCAGATTGCTCAAGTATTTAACTGTTTCAAGTCTAGAATCTTCTGCACCATCTTGTCAATAAATCATATTGTTTAATTTTGCACTTTGGCTTGTTAGTGGGGTTTTAAAAATAGATGAGGCACACATGGCATTTCACATAGGTATCTCAAAATGCAGCCGGAAAAGTCTTATCTCTGTTGTTCAGATGAGGAACCTTTGTCATGAAGAGTTAGTGAAAGATGCAAAAAGTATCACACTGATTTAGTTTTGTTTTTGAGGTCTCTGTGGGGAGCTTTTTAACAATATTACTTTTAGCATAGAGGCTAACTTGGGGTATGACTGAAATACCTTTATTCTCAAAGCTGTTGATTAAGTCTTGTTTGAGTAAAAAATTAATAACTAAAACAATGCACAGGATCAGCAAAAATTTTCATTCCTGGAGCTGGTGAATCTTGGATTAGTTTATCATGGATAGCCTAAACAGTTTATAGCGGGGAAAGTATGTGTAATCTTCACTAGATCTTGTCAAAGCTATAAAAGTATTCAAATGACTCAGATGAAGATAGTAAGATGTTACCATGACACAAGGCAAACTAAAAAATATCAACATTTTAAAATCTGAATTGAATCAAACTGCTTCTATTTGCTGGAAGTTAGAGCATGTACGCTCTTTCTGAAGTTTGAACATTTGATTTAACAATTTATAGCATCTTTCAAAACATTTTAATTTTCCTGTTAAAAAATGGCAATAAATATTTAATTTTGAAACCTTCACAATGCTTACAACTCAATCTCACTTGTGCATGGTGTCATCAAAACTGAAAAATCACTTCCTTTTTATAGTTTGCTGTAGATTTCCATATACACTATTTTTATAGCTACCTGTTTAATTCTGGCTTGTGGAACTAATACAGCAGTTTTTTAGAGGTACTTGTTCAATTAAGAGGATTTCTTAAATCTTGTATTTCTAAAATTTCAGAGAAGGAAGACAACAAGCATCTTGCTTGCTTGTTTCAATTAAGACCTGAATAAGTATCTCAGAACCTTTATAATTTAATTATACTCAGGAATATAGAATTAATTTATTCACTTGGGTCTTATGGCAGGAAATTCTAACAATGTTTTTAAACAAAAAATCTGACTCTTTATTTAGCCAAATTTGTGGGGTATATGTTTAGGTTTTTCAAGGTTTTAAGAGGAATTAAGATTCTACTACAGGATGATCCAGGCTGACTTATTTTTTATAGACATATTCCAAATCACAAGTAGGCTTTTAAATATCACCAATTTTTTGACGGTCTTCTTAATTTAAATTGTGAATTTAGAAAAGCAGCTGTTTTCTCATCTTTACAGCTTCTGGAGAGCTGGCTCTTAATTTCTTCTGTGATGGTCAAGGTTATAGTTTAAACATTCTACTCCATGGAATAGTAATAGTTTTATATTAAATGACTTTTACTGTAAAAGCAGTCCTGTTATCCTGTGATGTTTATTCTGTATTACACATGATGATGTAAGTATATGGGTATCAGAAAGTTATTCTGTGAATTTTTCTTAATGTGTAGGTTTAAAATGAGGTTGCCATCTGAAATACTTAATTGCATAAAACAATGGTGTAGAAATAAGCAATATCTTCCATAGAACATTGCCTGTCTTTAAGTTAGAAGGCCTTTATAGTACCTTTATAGTACTTGCAGTACAAAATACTTCTTGAGTACATGGTGTGTTTTTCTTGCAAAACTGTCTTTGACATAATTTGTGGTTCTGTTAACCTACTCCTCTGCTATTCCTAGTCAGAGAATCTGGAAGTACTCTTAAAATAAAGATTCTTTAGTGTGTATAAATAGGTTACATTTTCGGTAAAAAATGCCATATCTATGTCAAATGGCAAAAGTGGTCCTGTTGTTTGAGGAGACACTGTGGTTTGAGGTCAAGGCCTTGTTACAAACTAGAAAGATTTGGTTATTGGCTGATCAGTCATTTATTGGGTATTTATGACTTTCCACTGAAGACTTTATACAAAGAAGAATTTCCAGTAACCAATCAGCAATATGAAAATCACAAAGGCTTTAGTTTGGAGTGTATAGAAACACGTTTGGTTATTCTTGGCCAAAGATGATCTGTGACACATAAAATTGTTCTTGTGTGGTGAAAAGCAGGAATCTTTTAGTTACAGACTCCAAACAAAAGCAGAATAGTATTATAGATTTCAGGTATCATGGATATAGAAATTGTGCTAAGAAAGTTAATGGCAAGTTGCTTGATACTTAGCACTGTAAGTGTAGATTATAGTAATTTTAATGACTATTCTTAATCCTGACATGGGACTCTTCAGTTTTCTCCAAGAGATGTTATTCCATATTGTATGAAAATTACTTTGTATTAATTAAAGTAAGGAGCAGAATCATGGGTTGCCCCAACTCACCTGAGTGACTTCACCTGGGAAGAGAGTCACCTTCTCTCAGTTCTGATCAAAAACTCCTTTCTGAAATCAATAAATGCTCAAAATTTCTTTCCAACCATCCTCACACGTCTCCTGTAAATTCCTTGGATTATGTTGTTTCACTGGTTCAAAGAGTGAGATTCAACATGAATATTTATTTCCTTGTTCTTCTATCACATAATTCGACCTTTAAGGTGCATTACCAACTCTGCCAACATTTGCTGAAGCAGTAATTCCTCACCATGACATAAAAAAGCTTTTATCACTCTTCAGTAGATTATTTGGTATTGCTTTCTCAGAAAAGCTTAAAAAGTTGGTTAGAACAAGTCTCACTTAAATTACTTTTGTATATAATTACTCTACCTACAAATTGTCCCCTTTATAGAGTAAGCTGAAAGGCTTTCCCCTGAATACTTTAGATAAAACAGCAAAATAGTTAATGCTTTTGCAGTCATAACAGAAATAGGTAATATACCAAGCAGGAGCCTGCCATCACAGCTTGGAATTACTTTTGGTTTTCTCTAATGCAAAAGCAATTCCAAGCACAAGTAAAAGCCCAAATAATATGAGTGAAAAGCACATGAATAAAATGGCTGGGTTGCTTTAGCAGGGTTGCTCAGAAATACAGGATGTTAACAGAGAATGACAAAGTAATGTTGTCTAAAGCTTCATTGATGAGAAGACTTTTGAATATTACTGATTTCAACTCTCAAATTTTGCTTTACAGGAAATATTAGCAAAAATTGTACAAGTAATGGGTGGTCAGATATTTTTCCTGACATCTTAAGTACTTGTGGATATAATGACTATGAAGATGATTATAAGGTAGGAAAAATACTTTCTCTATTCATGTAGGTGCTGGTGTTCAATACGGCTGTCAGACATACTCTGCTCATAAACAATTCCCATTTTCCTCTATCAGAATTAGTGAAAATCTGTAGTAAATTTTGGTAGCAGCTGCAACATGCTTGGATTGCAAATGCCATATAAAATAAAATTTGAAACACAGAATTCAGTAACTGTTTGAAGATCAAGGCTATAAACAGTTTATAATTGCAATAATGCATCTGCATTTCTAATACTGCAGTGTTCCTTGGCTTGTACACAGTATGATCTGCTTTGTGTTCTTTCTAGAAGATTGTTATAACAAACCCTAATACTGTACTAATCTGTTAATAATACAGGCACCACCTGCTTGCTACTATGTGCTTAAGTTATAAGTAAAATGTATTTATGTAATTGGAATTGTTGTAGATTCATATTGGACTTTAAATTATGTTAATCAATTAGAAGTAGCTCAAAAAGCTATCAAGATATCTTAAATACACTATAAATGGAAAAATGAATTTGGTCACTTTTGCAGATACTGTATCTTTTTCTTTTTTTGAGGGAAGTACCTTTTTCTATCACATTTTACCTATTTCTTGGTTGTTTTCCTGCTGAAGCTAACAGAATAAGATTTTGTCCACAAGCAATCACCAGTGTCATTACTTAAAGAATATTCTTTGCCTGTTTTCTAACCTTAAGGTTGACAAGTGGATAGAGAAGTGCTGGCTGGTCAGAAGATAAGCTGTTCCTCTGCAAATATTATTTCTTTTTCATGATTAAAGGATAGACAACGATTATCAGAATAAAATCTGAAAAGACAAACAGGAAAGCATACGTTTCAATGTGTCTCTTCATGGGAGACAATATAAGAAATATGAGTATCATTCAGTTGTGAGATATCAGGAGGCATTTGAGGTTCTGCGTCAGCCAGCTGTTACACAGAAAGATACTCTCTTGATTTTGGATCTTAGCGCTCAGTGGCAGCACCTGAAAACAAAAAATCTTTACTCTGCATGTATCAGTGTAACTCATTTTTATTTGACCTAGAGTTTCAACAGTAAGAGCTAAAAATGAAATCCTAAGGATTTGTATACAAAATATTTTGGACACAAAACCATCATGCAACAATATGCTTTGCAGATGATCAAAGTTACAGTAACTAAGAAGATTGTATTTTAGGTAAGATGACAAAATACTTCTTAGAGTTTTCTTCTGCATGCAGAAGAAAATGTTAAAGGAATAGGTAGAAACTGTGATGTCGGTTTGATGCCTCCATTTTCACTGCTGAAAGAGTTTCCACTATAGATCCAATTAGGTATTTATTCCTGGGTTTGGTTTTTTTTTGCTGCTGTCTTTTAGGATATGGACGTGTGTCTTTACTTCAGAGGGGACTTATTTCCATACATATTTTATATTTATTTTTATATATGCATGCACACAGACATATGTATCTCTCCAGATATGCATCTGTTGGTGCAATTTTGAATATTCTAGAAAAGGTCCAAATGATAGAGATTGGTGAGCAAATACTGAATGAGCAATTTATTAATAGGTACCAACCTTTTATGCAGAAAATGCACTGAATTGGGAAAGCTTATTTAAAAATACCATAAGCATGTCATCTATTATTTTTCTCCTGAAAGAACTCGTCTGCTTCCACAGCTTGCACTGATTATGCTCAGAGTTGAAACATCCAATTTTTATTCCATATCAAGTGATATACTAGAAAGTTCTATAAAAAAGCCCAATTTACTTAGCATTTTGAAATCAGCTATAAGTTCCTAAAACACCACCTTAAACTGAATGATTTGTTTTACATTAGGTCTTCTGTTAGTATTCTTTAGTGCTCCTGCCTGCATTTATAGGGGACCAATTTGACAAGTATGACAGTGTCTGAACAAACTATCTTTATGTTGTTATCACATTAAATCTAAATATGTATTTATTTCCAGTGTCTTTTCCGTAAGTGAAGTAGCTACTGCTAACCTTCAACGTAAAGTTTCAGGTACATCTCAGTTATTCAAATGATTGTCCTTTTTTTTTATGTTACTGTTGAGCTCATGGCAGCACAATGGCAAAATATCTAGCTTGAGTTGACATGCTAGAATCACACATCAAGGTGTGTTAACCCAATGCAGGCCTCACTGCAACCTTTCCTTGACATAATTCAACATCTTCTATCTAGACTGAACAAGCTAGAGATGTGTCCCAGCTGTCTTCAGAGAGTATTAAGCTCTCTGTCAACATTACTAATACCTGGGAAGTTGCCTGGAGAATGTAAAGGACTGAAATGTGTCCACTTTACTTAAAATAACGATTGGATCAGTTAATACAGCATTGTCTAATTTTAGCATGAATTGGTCCAAGATATATTAGATCACACAGAAACCCCAATATATACAAGTTACAGGCTATGTGATTTGAATGCATAGAGTTATACAAAGACAAATTCATGGAGAGAAAGATCCTCTGGACTTTTAAATGTGGTTATACTCTTGCAGCTTGTGCATAAATCGAAGCATCATTTATGGAAGAAGTATCTCCCTATTTGGCCGGTTTCCTGAAGCACTTACTCTTCAGAGACAACATCCCAGGTGTGCTACCCACTATGCAGTATGGATGCCTTATCCAAAACAAGTGGACTCAAGGCAGTGAGGTCAGGACTGACAAAAGCACTGTCCTGAATGTCTGTAGCTAGCTTTAGAAAACAGATATGTTACTACTGTCTATGAAGTGGATCATTGCACTAGACTGATGGATTGTTTGTATTGAGTCTAAATTGAATCCTTCCCTCTCAACAAAATGTAGTGCAGGGTAGCCATCTACCAATGCCTTTTCTGTGTGCCTGTAAGTCATGCTATATCTGCTGACATTACGTTCTGCATTTTTCATTACTTTTTCTGTGACATATGATTAAGAGACCAGTGTTCCTTAACTTAAATACAAAATCATCTTCCATTGACTTCAAGTGAGAAGGACTAGGGCTGAATATAAGCTGATAATTTCTGTTACAGAGCACAGTGGGAATTCTATTTATTAATAGTCCAAAGATACTGCAGAATGCCAGCATGCAGTGCGAATGCTCACATTCACTGATGCACATATGCTGGTGCATGCTTACACCAGCACCTCTGAAGGTTTGTGCATTTAGAAAGTTGTCATCTCTCCCACTGGGGCTAGAGGACTTTGAATACAAAGATATCCTTACTGACATAATTAAAATTAATTATGCTACTGTTATTAAGAGATACTTAAGGAAATGCCAGTCACATGGTTTTGGGTGATGTTTAGGATTAGGCTGAATTGAAGGAGAAACATGGCAGAAAAAGGCTATCATTAATTACTTGTATAAATATTATTAAATGCCATGAGGAATAACAATTTTATTATATGTATTTTTAATAAATTCTATTTTTTCTCTACACTACTCAAAAATGTGTAGAAGTGGCTCATAAAAAAGTGAATTGTCCACAATATGTAATCCATCTGTTTATCTCAGTTTCTAGTTATTCTAAGTACTACAGGATTTTAGAAATGTCTACGGTGCTATTAATTTTGCAAAAGGAAAGAGCTAGGGTTCTATTTGCACTTATTCCTTTCAGTGTTTCTAAAGCACTGAACTCATTTGCTAGTCCCCATTCTGATTTTACGTTGTTTGTACAGTGTAAGCTTTTCTGATACGTTCTTCTAGAATGAATATTTCGATATTATGGAGTGTGCTCTGACACATATATCATGAAAATGTAAGATCACGAATTTTAATATAGTTGCAAGTAATATCTGTGAATATTACTCTCTTACATACAGCATTTACTGTAAGGGTGGTGAGGCACTGGAATGGGTTGCCCAGGGAAGCTGTGAATGCTCCATCCCTGGCGGTGTTCAAGGCCTGGTTGGACAGAGCCTTAGGTGGTGTGGTTTAGTGTGAGGTGTCCCTGCCCATGGCAGGAGGGTTGGAACCCAATGATCTTAAGGTCCTTTTCAACCCTGGCTATTCTATGATTCTATTACAGGAATATCCTAGGATATTCCTGTCACCTAGGATGATAATGATCGTAAATACTTTAGTAGTGATCAGTTATATTTCTGGTTAAATTAATAAAGAGGTGTGAGTTTTTCTTTTATGTTATGGGTGACCTCTGGTCAATAGCCAAAGGCCTTTGGACAAAGAATCGAACCCTGTCTAAACTTTCTTCAGAGCATTTTATCCTTCAGCACTGACTTAGCCTTTCACCCCTAGAGGTCCTTCCAAACCAAGGCTGAGGTTGAAAGGTCCACAGGGTACCTGTCAACTTTGCCCAGGAAGCTTCTGTGCTATGTCTGTTGTGTAAATAAACAGAAGACTTCTGTCTCCTGAACTTGGTAAAAATAACATGAAACTAGCTTTAAAGGAAACATTAGCAGAAAAAGCTGTCTGTCCTGAAAAAACAAATCACAAGTGTGCTTAAGAATAGATTTTAAAAAATAGATTTTTAAAAAAAAAAATAGATTTTTTTTTTTTTTAAAAATCACACTACTTACACAAACTTGTATTAATCCTGATTATTTTTGTGTGTTTTTCTGTGCCCTTTAAAAACCTGTTAGCATTATGTAGCCACATAAAAAGAAGAAACATCTTTATAGTCTGGAAAGAAGTCGCTATAAGTTTCTATAAAGTTGCTCTGAAAGCTGCTGATGTCTGCTGGTGCCTAACCACCGACTGAGTTTAGTTCAGTGGTTGAAATGTGAATGTTTTCCTCAAAACTTTCAAAGTAAATCGTATTGCTCAGATAATCATGTGGATATTTTGCAGGGACCAGCTGTTCTCACTAGTGTTGCAAGGCTTGTTAGACTTGCAGAATATCTCATGTCATTTCATATGAATGACTTGAATCAGCTTTGAATGCAGTTAAAAAAATCTAAAGGGGTTTTGCTATTTAGTCTGTTGTTCTGTTTTGCTCAATCCATACCTTCTTTGCACTCATTTTATTCCTGCCAATCTTGAATATTTTAATTAAGTCCAGAAGTTAAAGCTAAACCTTTTTTGAGACCTGACAAATTACATTTCACAGAGAATAGTAAGTAAGAAATAAAATATGACCATCTTACATAACCAACGTTGATTTTTATGTGCTGTCAGATTTGGTATTGGTTTGAATGTTTCTTTTGCAGAAATACAATCTAAAGAGTTTGTTTCCAAATGGTACCATGTAAAATACAAAATCGTGACAAATATTTAATAGCTATAGCTGAATCAGTATTGAGCTAAAGTAATTTCCTGGTTTTCAACTACCACAACACAATTCAGAATTTAATTATTTGTCTTCACGGGGGTCACGTATGTTAAATAAACATATAAGATCAGAACACCATTTCCCAACTGTTTTGTAGAATCACTAGGAGTTACAGAGGTCTTACAGGCAAATTAAGCAACTTCTATGTCTTACGCTCATACAGTAAATTTACATAGCAGTAAGATTGCATCCTCTTTTATGCTGAATCTGATAAAGTGCTTTCTGCTAAGAAATTGATTTTTTTCTTGTTTTTGAAAATCATGATACCTAAATTTATATAATTATAATTTTGATGTAATGGATTCAAAATGTAGTAGTGTTTATTTAGCTTTGCAATATTTTGAGAAGCAGGGTTAATTTTTGATCAGTAGAAAATTTTAAAACACTTAAGATATCTAATTATTATAATACTATGCCAGTAAAGTGATCTGAAAGGAGTATGTTCATTAGGCACAATATCAAGTGCAGAATAGAAAATAACTAAAAATCTGTGTCGTATGATAAAATAATTTTAATTGCATAATTCTTTCTTATTTGCTTCTACTTTGAACAAATTGACTATATGTTCAGTGTTAAGGTAACGTCAAAGTATTTTTGGCTGGTTAGCTGCAATCCTGACTTACACCTCCATACAGCTATTTCACATTTGCCCATTTGGCAAAGCAGACAGATTCAGTTCTGCTGACAGTGACAGCTGTTGTGCTGGACTAAAAGTACACAGGATTCTTGGTTTGATTTTAGTCGGACTGTTTGTTGTAGGGGTTATGTGTGTGTACAGAATGCCAGGAACATTATCTTAAATAATGTGGGTTTTCTGTTGGAAGACAACGCCTTCTATTCTCCCTAGAGGGACAAAGTGAGGGGAGTCACTTCACTTGCAGCCTGCTTGACAGTTATTGTCAAGCTCAGAGCACATAGCTAGAGGCTAAATTAGAGCCACAGTTACACCACTATGTCTGGGCAACTGATGCTTTGTTAGAAGGTTCATGTGGGGTTTCACTTTTTTTCCTTCATTAAGAATTCTGAAATCAGACACAAATAAGACAGGTCCAGTTTCAAAAGATTCAGTCAATGGCATATCTTTGAAATGAAACCTGGACAGATTTATCAAGAAGGTATGGAATGGTAAAAAAAATATAAAAAAAATAAGTCAAACTTTTTCATTGGTCTTGTTTAAAGAGCCCAATGCTGAAATTTGAAATAGACATCTTGGACTTCTTTAAAACGTACTATAAAGTCATTCTGCAGTATTGTCTTCTGCAAGGCAGGCTTTAAGAGAAAAGCACAGGGTGTTTTGAACAAAAATAATGTCTGGAGTTCACAGCAGCTAGAATTGGAGCTATACCAATGGCATGCTCTGTGCTCATTTTAGATCTGGTAAGAATGGCAACTCCTTTTGACCATGTCTCCCTTTGAATAAATATAAATTGCAACAAATGCAATGCTTTAAAAATTCACTAAGACTCAAACTCTGGCTACCCAAAAACTTCAGTCAGTTTTACTGTGTGGTTTTGAAGTAAGCTGAATTGACAAACATAGCATTTCATTTTATTTAAGTTATGTTTACTTGAATTATGTTATTTTCTAACTGACTTTGAAAATATACATCATCTGAATGCATACAGAACTGTATTTACATTTTAAAGCCCCTATCTATTGTGAGAATGGTGTAAATTTCAGTGGCTCTTAGTGCATCTGTTTCTTTACTGTACAGTACTGGCCTGCACTACATTCTAACTTAATTGTATTCATGCACTTTATTTTAACCAAACAGCAACTCTGTAATCCTGCACATGGAAAACATCTACAAGAGGGCAAAATTGCTTATCCTAAAATCAACTTTATAGAGATCTCAAAAAAAGTAATTCCACAAAAAATGCAAAAAATACTCAATTGAATGACATAAACCAGATAAATTTGAGTGTTGTTACTCAGTGTAATGGATTCCAAGAAGAGGGGAAGTAAAAAATATATTGAGTTCAAATTGTTCTTGACATGAAACAACGCAGAACATATAAGCAGAATCAAAGCTTTCCCATGGGAACACTGGTCTGACTGCGATTTTCCAGTAATGACTCTGGTCCAGAATCATTTCTATAAACATCTTAGTGCATGCCATATAAAGACTATAGTGATCGTGTATCATTAGATCTGTAAATCAGTTGATACTGTGTTCCTAATACCTGACCATATAATAGGTGCTGTATCTAGGACAGGAATGAGAGGGTGAAAAGATGCAGAAGTGTGATTCATTCTGAAATGAGGATGGGCAAAAATAGTAAAAAACTGAGCAAAAGCAGGGCAGACTAAACATAAACATAAATTTAATATATTTGGCACCAGGCAATTTATATATTTTCTAACCAAAAGTTTTCAAAGCAAGACAAAAATTAATGAGAATACATGATCTGGTATGCTTGGGCCTTTTAAAGGATTACTAACATCATAAAAATACAATAAATAGATGAGAACTATGTGATAACACAAGTTGTGACTGTTTTATAAGCAGCAAAGTTGTTGAATTGCAGATAATTACATAAGAAGAAATGAGAGATTTGTTCTTACCCATTCAGAGTAAAAGCCAAATATGAATTCTTTCACCTTACGCATCAGGTTTTCTTATCTGGTGTGTAAGAGTAGGTGTAACATCAGAGCAGGTGCTGGAACAAATTTCTTGGACCTCGGTCATGTGTGTACCAACAAAGTCAGACACATAAAATTCTTTCCAGTTATTTACATTCACATTCTTACCACATATTTTAAACCCTGAAAGGCTGAAAATGAACTTGCAAATCCAAATTCTTAAAGTTAGGTATGTATTAGAGATGTAGGTGTTTAATTACTAGTGTGTGGAAACAGGGCTTGATGTTATTGCCTAAACACAGGCATCAAGTAGCATTTGACTGGCCACAGCCATTCCAGGAAAGAGGTCCTTTGCCACATATTTTAGATACCCCAGGGCACTGCAAGTAGTGCTAGATGATTAGATTCAAGCAATTAGGTACAGTTTGCTTATTGTGTCAGTGGAACTTCTGTTGACCAAAAGGTGATGTTTTATTCTCTATTGGTTTTTCCTTCATGTATTAATATCAATGATAATGACTATCAATGAGTTGAGGTATTTTGTTCTGATGAGCAGAATACACTTTGGACTGTCTGTGATTTAAGATATTTAAGGTATTAAATGTAAAGGTGCTGATACAGCTTAACTGAATCATGATATACTACAGTAAGATATGTAGTATGTTGGTGTTTATGTGTGTTCTACAGCCTGGATTAGTCACTCAGAACCATAAGGACATACACCCATAGTATAGTCTTTAAAATTCACTCTCTCCAGTAGATACAGAAACCCTTTGTTTGAAATAATAGTGAAGGATGTTATGACTCATTTTTGAGAAATGAATGTTATATTCAGTGTCAGGTAGAAGCTGAGGACTTGAGTAACGAGCTCTCAGAAATGTCAAACATGTTCACGAATAACTACTTTTCTGTTGTTGAGAGGAAATGTGCAAGTTGAAATTAGTTCTTACAGTTGCTGGAATCTTCGATGCTTTATGTAAATTCAGGATAAGTAGTCACTAGCAACAGAGTTCTATAATCAAAATTACTAATATCTTTATTGTAAGCTAAATGTTGGGGTTTTTTTTTCAATTCAAACACATTTAGGATCCCTGCACCAAAATAAGTAGTTCTAGTACTGTCAGCTTCCTAATAATTTCTGTGAATCATACGTGTGCAGAGTTATTTGCAAAAACTGCAGAAAAAGGAGCTCAAGGCTGTTGTGTGGTAAACCTGACAGGCAGCTCAGCCCCACACAGGCACTCACTCACTTCCCCACAGTGGGATGGGGGAGAGCATTAGAAGGGTAAAACGACAAAAAATTCCTGGGTTTAGATAAAGAGTGTTAATAGGTGAAGCTAAAACTGCATACACAAGCAAAACAAAACAAGGAATTAATTCACTGCTTCCCATCGGCAATGCAGTGTTTAGACATCTCCAGAAAAGCAGGACTCTGTCACACATAATAGTGACTTGGCAAAACAAACACCACAACTCCAAATGTCCCCTTCCTCTTCAATCCCCCAGCTTTTATTGCTGAGCACAGTGTCATACAGTGTGGGATACTCCTTTGGTCCATTGGAGTCAGCTGTCCTGGCTATGTCCCCTATCAACTTCTTGTGCTTCCCCAGCCTCCTCACTGGTGGGGAGGAGTGAGGAGCAGAGGCAGCCTTGTGTAAGCACCACTCAGCAGTAGCTAAATCATCAGTCTGTTATCAACACTGTTTCATCACAAATCCAAAACAGCACCCTACACAAGCTGCTGTGAAGGAAATCAACTCTACTGCAGCCAAAACCAGGGCAAAGGCCTAACCCCAGTGTCAGCAGAGACAGTCAGCACAAGAGAGTTTTTTAATGAAGCAAGGAGGTTGCAGGAGTAAGACTATATCTAGCCATAAGGAACTAATCTTAAATCTGAACATTTTTCTGTAGTATATACAGAAAAGTATATACTTGGATCAGTTTAATAATCTGTTTAACAGCAAATGTGTTAGTTGGCATGTATCAATCTCACTTCTTCGAGTTATTTCTGCTCCTTAGGCAAACCTAGGACTGTCTTCAGAACAGATCTTAAAATTGACTCATAGCATGCTTTGGCTGCTTTGGACCTTACGGATGCTTTGTGATTTCTAGCACAATAAATAAGGAAGCTGAATAGGAGGGAACAAATCATTTCTACTGGGCACTATGAAGGGCCAGGACACAGTTTACACCAGAAGTCCTAAGTGCTTTGCTTTTGAAAGCTATTAGAAAATAGAAATGACAGGAGGCCAGTGTGTGGATGGATTTTTAGCAAAGAATGGTCATGTTCCCAAGTTAGCAAGTGCCTACGTGGAGCTCGACATGAATCAAGGATGCAGAAGGCTGTGGGTAAAGAAGCAAAAGTAGCAGTGCAAGCAAGATGGGAAGAAACTGGAATGTGCTAAGACACAATAGTGAACTGTTAGCAAGCTTCAAAGACTAGGTTTTCATACACTTAATTTAACCAATTGTAACTAGTTGCTGTGTGCTTCATTGTATAGGTATCCAATCTTATTACTGCAAGCCATTGATTATGTATCCACTAATACAGCAAGTTATTGTATATGTATCCAAGTATAATACACCAAATATCCAATTATAATACAGCAAACTATTGAGTTAATACAGCTAGCTATTGCATATGTATCCGATTATAATATAGCAAGCTACTGTAAGCAGGTGCAGACAACAGTATAAAAAGTGTAGGTGCTTTGTAATAAATGGCTTTTGTCTGATCACACTGATCTCTGATGAAGTCCATTTTTCTGTGGCACCAGTTGTTACTTTGACAAGTTGGGATTTGTTAAGCAACTTGGTAAGAAGCTAGGAAGGGTGTAAAGTTGTCCCTGTGTGCACTCTTCCCAGGTGTTGTGTATGTTGCTTTAGGATATCTGGGCAGACCTGTGTTTCTGCTTTGCAGTAATATGATGTTCAGCATCACAGTTACTATTAAAAGTGTATCTCTGCAAATCATTTCTTTTCTGTGAAAGTGAGCAAGAAGTCTTCCACCTATATTTAAACAGCACAAATTTATTGCCATTGTGATTTCTTTTGTAAATGGCATTTACCTCCCTCAAGTTTACAATATTTACATGGTGCATGTTAAGAATTTTTTAGAGGCCATTCAAGCTTCTATTTGTACACTCAGTAGAAATGTACTCAGTAGAAGAGGGGTCTGCAAATGCCAAGGAGATGGTAACAAATAAAACTTACTGTGGAACTGCTGTGCATGACCAGTATGCTTTACAGTGTATTTGCAACTCCTGATGTGGACAAGGTCAGGAAATAGAATTCCCTTTTTTCCAGAATACTGTTGATGGGGAGCTGAGACTGCCAGATTGTTTAGTCATTTATCAAAGCATTCTTTATCCAAAATTTTGCAGAGCAGGTCAGGTTGAATAAATGAAAGAGGGTACCCAAAGTATTTGTGGTTTCTTGGTGCCATGGGCTGTTGTAATTGCTGCTGAGGTACTGTTTAGCACTCTCTTCCCAACAAATTGCCTGAAGACAGGCTAATGTTGCTTTTGCTATGACAGAGACCAAATTAGAGCAGCGTAAGAATGGTCTGCAGTGCTTGTCTTTAAGCACAGGTTTTGGAGCTGCCCAAATATTAACTAAACTGGGCAGTATGATTTTACCTTTCTAGCACGGAATTAAAGGGCAATTCTCCAGAACTGATTTTGTGTGCAATTACATTACATCTGGGAAGGAAAAAAAAATATTTGAAAACCATTTTAGAAACATTATTCAAGAAATATTGGACTACTTAAAGTCCTATTTAGCAAACACAGGATTCACATGGAAAACCAGGGTCTTTGTGGGGCATCTAAGTGCAAGTATTTGTACACTTAGGGAAGCTACACTTGAATTAGTCACTGTAGAGCCTCTTTACTGTCTGTAGAAATATTTCCAATGCAGTCCATATTGACTGCTTACATAGATACAAGATGTGCTTCTTAGAAGGTCCTATGAAGAGACCCTGCACTGCCTTAAGTATTTATATCTGCAGTGTAGACACACAACAGTAGGTGAAATAGAGCCTAAGTTTTGAGTTCCTGAGACTGTATTCTTTACTGAGGTCATTTGGCTTGAGATGTTGCATTGCAGAAATATTTTGAAATGAAAATGAAACATTCTCATCCTGTACTGTAGAGTAAAAAGTGAAAATAATGCTACTTATTTAGCCTTCAGAGCTAGTTACTGGAAAATTACATCATTTTACAGTCAATTTTACATACCATTAAGTGGTTTCTGCATATATATATTTTTCTGTGCAGGTCAACTTCTATGTAAGGGTGAAGGCAATTTATACCCTTGGACACATCTTATCTCTGATTGCTCTTACAACAGGAAGTATAATTCTTTGCCTTTTCAGGTATGTATTTTCATGAGTAAATACAAACAGCAGTAAGATGGTTTTAACGTTGCCTGATTGCTCAGATATTTAGGAAAAGCATCAGTTTTACACCTTTCTGCACTGAATATGTGCAGGTTTTTTAATTAAAGAAAACATGGAGTAACGTGAGTTTAATTAATTGTAGGTGATGTGTTTATGACGAAGAAGTGGAAATTCTTTTTTAAGTACTACAGTATAACTTCTGCAGTCCATTAGATATTATGTACTGTCTGGCAGAACAGGTACAGCCTCAGGTCTTTGCAGTTGTTCACAATATCAGTTATAAGCACATGAAAGACAACCGTGTCGAAAGAAGAGCTGTTTCTGAAGCTTTCCATGAAGTTGCAATATTCTGCTTCCCATTTCTTCCAAAGAACTGGCCTTGATTTTAATACTTACAGAAACATCATGTGGGTTCTTATTATTAATATCTGTAAAGGACACATTTAGAAGCATTGTAAAAGGAAAGGAGTTTATATCTGGCTAATCTTTTAACCTCAAAACAAAGACTTAAAATGTGAACATCTATAAATACCTTGCCAGACTAAGCTGACAGCATTTTTCAAGTTACTATGGTGCCACTCCCCACATAATATTCTATTTACTTATTATAATTAGAGCCAATTGGTAACTTTCCAGCACAATATTTTTGTGTTGGAGGCTGCCAATTTTTCAGGCACATTCTTCCTTCTGCAAACTTAATTTATAAACAGCAAAGCTAGTCATTTTGATTTAGCCAAAAGAAGCTGCTTTACTCTTCTTAGAGTGCAAGTTTCTATTTCTTCATTTTGAATGTCTAAGTTTTAGAATAAAGTTTTAGAAAAGTGGGAATAAAAATGATTGAAAATAAATAGTATTTTTTAAGGTATTTTAAAAAAGGTTAATTTGTTCCAACTCAGAGTGAAAATAAATTGTAGAACAGCGTGTTTCTATATAACGCTGACATTCTGGGTCTTACTATAGATCTTACTACCTTCAAGGTTAGTTGTGTGTAACAAAACCTTCCAAACAAATGTCAGTTCTCCGATACATGTTTCTTACCAAGTAGAATGATCTGAATCTCCATCATTTCAGTAAGATGTGCTCTCATTTGCATCAACTGTTTGTAAATGTTCTTCACATGGTAATTATGTATCATGAGGTCATCATAGCAAAGCAATAAGCTTGATAGCTTTTGTTTTATTGGTAAAGAGCAGCATTTCTTTGTTACTCTGAATTATCACATATATGCCCACTACCTCCAAAACATTGGTTTGACAGCCTTGTATATATCCCACATTTATTATTTCAGCTACTTAACTGGATGAAGAACTAATCATCTAATTTAGTTAATCAAGAAAAACATTTTCCTCCCATTTGCAGCTTGCATGCATTTCTGAATTCCATAGGCGCATACACTGCAGTACAACATAATAGTGGTATTTTAGTTTTTCACAGAATCTGTTTCAGCAAAAGACATGCATAGCCATAGAAATAACTGGATTTTTGACAACTGATTTAAGTTCAGTCTGGTATTATGTCCTTTGCCAAGCTGGGGGTTAGCAAGGTGTATCTGTTATTTATTTCCCTACACTCACTGTATCCTTGCTTTAATAGTTTTAAAATAGATTATTTAGTGTTCTTTGGTAGCAATCAAAATGCAGAGACTACTTGGAAGCTGAGAGTGCACACCACCATAACATCCTATTGCATCTTTACTCTTCTATTGCCTGCTCTTGCTAAATTGCCCTGGCTTGTGGTGTGCTGCTATTGACAAAAAAAAAGCCTATTAGCAGTTTGGTTTCTGGGGATTTGCTATTAAAAAAATAAACATAAAAATTCTGTTAAATGGGAAGATCTTGAAGGAAATGTCTTTTAAGTGAAAAGACCTCAATTTGTGACCTGCTTCCCCTGAGCACTTACTTGGAATGTCTGATTTGTCATTTGTTTTGTTAGGCTCTCACACAGCTGTTGGACTAAAAAAGAGAAGTTTTACATCTCACTGGATAGAAAGGATAGGTGATCTAATGTTTTGAATGCATTTTTAAATGTTCCTACATACTCTCACATCATAGGATGAAAAACCATATGTAGCAAAATTCAGGAGTTAAATTAAATATCAAATGAGCAAATATAAGTGAGAGCATATCTGATATATATCCAGGATAACCAAAGTTTTATTTGCAAGAAAAAAACTGGGATTAGTGCACACACAGAAGGATATAATAATCTGTATTTATTGTCAGCATATTTGAAGTGTGGGAGAAATACCACTGGGACCTTTTGGTCTGCTGAAAAGGAGTAAGAGATACTTTATTTGTGTATTTTGGACAGCCCACGATAATGATGAGAATGGTGATAAAAGAAAAAAGCAAGGCAGCACTATCAGTATGACAGAGGAAAGGGTTCACATTACTAAGAAATGACCGGAGAGTAATAGAAGTCTGTTCAAGAGCTTTCTGACTCAAAATCTAAAATGCTGGTTTTTAAATCTCTTCTTAGAAAACTTCATTGCACTCGGAACTACATCCATCTGAACCTGTTCCTCTCTTTCATTCTGAGAGCAATCTCTGTTTTAGTCAAGGATGATATTCTCTATTCCAGCTCCAACACAGCTCACTGTCCAGAGGATCAAACCTCATGGGTAATAAACCTCATTTGCTATCTGGTACAATACTGTTGTGTCACTGTTTTTTTCCCCCTGTTCCTTTTAAATGTTTAGGAATACTAATCTGGCAGTGTAGACAATTTTTTAGAGAATATAATGACTAGCAAAATGGTCTGTTAGAAGTAGCCAGAGAAAGAAGGCTGAAACACAAGTAAGAAAAGTTACTTGCAAACATGCAAGTCCATGAAGGGATAGCAGGTCATCTGCCAAAACAAATCATTACCAGTTATAGCTCAGAATAAAGATGGCCACTGTATTTATCAGCTGGGAGAGTTTAAGACAAACAGGAGTGCCATCAGCTGGAAATGGTTAAAGGCAGTTTTGTCTGGAAATGTTGCAACAGCTCTGTCAGTGGTCAAGGAATTGGACAGGTGTCAATGGAGGGAGCAAAATGAGTCAGGGAATTAAATATTTGTAGGAGTTGTCATTATTAGCTTGTCTATAGTTCCTGGCTATGACAGAAGTGTTGTTTTCTGCATTCTTGGCAATCTATTTACTGCATTTTCATGCACAGGGTTTAAAAAAATCTTAAGTCATGCTGTTAAAAGACTGATCACTATATGATATTCTACATTTTCTGCCTCCATTGTTTCAGTGAAAAGTGCTGTGAAGAATCTTACAAATACTGCTGAACACCTTCTGAATTTAATTTACTGAAGTTTAAGCTTGTGAGAAAAAAATGGAAGGTAGATATTTCTATATCCAATGAAACCATATTGTCCCAAAGTACAAAGTTCTTGGCAGTGACTACCAAGCCGTATGTAAGAATTTGTAATTTGGGATATTTCTAATGAAGACAAGTAGGCTCTGAGTTAGCAGACCCAAGGTAGGCAAGGTAGGCAAACTGCCAAAGGTAACAAGAGTTCTTAGGTCTGTGAAAGATTCGACAGTGGACTCTCAAAAAGGAAAACATTTTGATGTGGAGTTCTGGTATGTAAATCAAGAACGTAATACAAAGGACTATTAGAACTTAAAAGAGATTACAAAAATTTTAGACTTTGGCTCCTGATCTGGTGGTAAGTAATCATAAGCATAAAAGCAAATTTCAGCTTGCATTTTGAAATGTGTAATTTTCTCCTTGTTAAATATTCTGGCCCATTACTGGCCCATCAATGGATACAGAATCCAGAGGTAAGATTAGTCTTACAGACTGAGATGACTGTTTCTCTGGGCTTATGTCTTTCTCACTGAACAGTTTATCTCATCTGCTTTAAGGCTTTCTCTGGACATGCCTGTCTGTCTTCGTACGCTAGTTGGCTAGTTACTTTTGTAGGCAGCTAAAATTCCGCAGCTAAAGTTAATCAACGCCTTTGAGCTCTTAGTTGGCGATATAGGCATCTACACAGGCATATGTATATAACTTGAGATGCACTGAGATATCTGAGATACCATAAGAGGCTGACGGATACAAAGAAGTATCTCAAGGAAGTCTATGCCCTTCTGGCTTAGCAGCTGGTGACTGGCGTGCTCAAGGGCATCTCACTTTATAAGAGACACCTATATTTAGAAAGAGGAATCAATCACTAAAACAGAAAGTTACCTACTTAGGTATTTGCCGTACTTGGAATTTTAATGGAAACAGTGGAGGCATGAAGGG
Organism: Agapornis roseicollis; assembly: GCA_002631895.1. NCBI lineage: Eukaryota > Metazoa > Chordata > Aves > Psittaciformes > Psittacidae > Agapornis > Agapornis roseicollis. Next base: position 53,150 of record NDXB01022434.1, read on the forward strand.
GATTTAAATGGGTAAGGGAGTAAAGCAGGCAGAAACAACAAGTTTTATTTAGTCCATATTGTTTAGTCTGTTACATTCACCATATCATCACATTTCACAGCTTAGTCTCAGCAGAAACATTATGTTCAATTCTCACATCTCAGAGTGCTGCTGCAAAGAACAAAGTAACAGCAGCCAGCACTGTGGAACATCATCAGCACAGACATCTGAAAATTAATTCTGAAGAGCAGCACACAGACTATAAGTATATTGGGACCTCATTTTCTGATATGTGCTTATGTGTTTTGTTAATTAAGAAACATTAAAGCATTTTCTAAAGGGAAAACCGTAACGTTTTGAAGCCCATTCAACTTTTTCTTCTAAGTCTACATATTCATCATGTAAAGTTATATTTTTCACTCAATTTCCCATTTAGCCGTGAAAAATTCATAAAGCAGTTTCTTTGTTAAGTTTTCCTATGTTAGGAAGCCAGCTGGAATTTTAATATATTTATTAGCCACTTAGCAGATGATCATTTAATATAATAGCCATTCATTAACTATTGCATTTTTTGATAACTGTCACCTTTTACAATATTTATGCTATGAAGTTTTCAAAATTTCTGAATTTGATATGAGCCATCTAAATATTTTTTTATTATTCATTTCTTTTTTATAAATACAGTCACATTTACAATTCTCAATTTGCTTGACTGAGGAAAAATATTTCTACTGGACTTGGGTTACTAGTATTACATGGCGAGTTAAGATCTATGGGCTATATAACAGAATAACACAGCATCTTACCTGCAACAACTTTGATCCCTATTCTCTTATTGCAGATGGGCTGCAAGGCTATTTTGGTGTTTTTTCAGTATGGTGTTATGGCAAACTTTTACTGGCTCCTAGTTGAAGGACTTTACCTTCACATCCTCCTTGTGCTGATATTCTCCCCCAACAGGCATTTCACAATCTATCTGCTGATTGGATGGGGTAAGAACCGTCTTCCAATTGGATTCTTTTCTCTGTACAAATATGTTAGTCAGGTTCAGTATTTCATACTAAGGTAATCACACCATTTCTGTTGGGTGAATCATCAGACTCATTAGTTACTCAGTTCATTTCCACCATAGGTTATAGCCATTGTACTGTGGGAGAGAGTGGGCACAAAACTGCTGAAGCATAACTGCAAGCTTGCTCCCTGGCATCCCTCTGACCTTTGCCAATCAGCACGATGATTAGGGCTTGTTCAGGATATAGGATGGTGCAAGGACTGCCACTTCAAAACATACCACTCAGGCTGTCCTACTTTGGGAGGAAGTAGAAAGCTTAGCTGCACAGCCACAGGCTATGTTATGACATTTACCTTTTTGAAAAGCCCAGTAATGTTGTCTGAGTAGTTCTAAATACATGTATTCCTTTCTTTTCCAGAAAGAGAAATGATATTTATATGGAGCATTTTAAAGTTTCCAGTAATAGGTGGTCATAAAATCATTTAGGTATTGCTGGGAAATTAGAATAAACTAGTGTATGGAAATTGTTCCTTATGAAATGATTTACTCTTGGGGTTTATGTCGTAGTCCTTGGAAGTGTGTTGGGAATGTATAACTTGCATCTACCTCTCTGTAGGTCATTCTGACAGCTTGAAAGATGCCTAAGAAAGGCATGTTCTTTGTGTATTAGTCATTATGGCTGCATTTTTGTAAGAAAGAAACCTGCAGTCTTTGTAATATATTGCTTACATCACACAGCATCAGATGGGCTTCTCCTTCCATTCACTAAACTGTTTACTGTATGATGTGTATTTGGGGAATAATTGGTTACTAGTAGGCTGAACTGATTTTGGAGTTTTTTTTGTTTGGTTTGTTGGTTTTGTGGACTTACATTTTTGTGATCCTCTTCTAAACCTCATTGGAATTTTCCAGGAATTCCTACCATATTCATTATTACATGGACAGTGACACGAATTATTCTAGAGGACACTGGGTAAGTTGTGGGGTAAAGAAATCTTAAAGACTCCAAATGCATCAATACAACCCTTGCCTTGGGTATAGTGGTGTTTACTCAAAGATAGTTTGCTGTTCTGAAGGGGAAAAGCACAGAAATGCCAGGAAAGGGACAGGTGTTTAGGAGCTCTTCAGCATTTTGCTTATGCTTGCAGGAGAGGGAAGAGACAGGTTATGACTAATGTTGCCCCTTGAGGCCCACATTTAAAGCTATCATCTGCTTTGGAAGTCATAATAATACTTAAAATGGCAGTGGGGTCCTTGGGTTCTGTGCTGTAATACAGTGCAGTAAGGTGCAGGGCACTCTTACTTGCTAACGAGCAAACTCAAAAGATTGACATCTGGATAACTTAGTGTATATCTAAGCTACATTCCCAGAAGTGAAGCAGTGTGATGTAAACATGTGTAAAATGCACATAGTCAGGTAAAACCATCACTAACTAGAGGTAGGCATGGCTTCTGGCATGGGAAGGGGAACTGAGATGAGAATTTTGTAGGAAGAAGAGACTTGCTGCTCCTGCTGGCCCTGAGGCATGGGAGAGTATTCCTAGCTGATGGGACAAATAGTTTTCACACTCCTTTTTTCAACCTGACTAATGTTTCAGTTGATTCTGTAATTAAAGTGAACAGTCAAGTCCTATATAATTTCTAATTTTTCTTTGCAAGACCTTTATCATGTAAAGTGAAGACTCCTTTTTCCTTTGTCAGTCTGATCACAGTTGAGGAACTCCAAAGGATATTGCACTTGCTTAAGATTAATCTTTCAAAGCACTTATTCTGAGCTTATTTGGATGAAAAGTTCTGAGCCTACAGTGAAAATTAAATTTTCCATTTTTCAGACAAAGTTTCACGTTCAATCTCTCATTTTTCTAAACCAGCTCCAGCCATCTTTAACCTAAATATCCCACCAGGAATTATGTCATTTCAACTGTATCTATGTGTCAGTTGATTTAGATCTTCCTACTAGCCAGAGACTGGCATTAAGTGCTTTTTGGAAAGGTGACCTTACACAAAGTGAAACTGAGCTTAGTTTCCCTTAAAGGCTAGTGTATTCCATGATTTTTAATGGTACAGTCTAGTGTGCCTGATGGTTTAGCTAATTAGAATACGCATATGAAACCCAGGGAAATAAAAACAGAAAAAGATTGCATGCCAAATTCTAGGATAGAACAAGCATTATTTTAGTGTGTTTTGACTTGTATATAAGAGATTCTTCTCCTTACAGGTCTTGCTTGCCAGATGATATTAATGTCAACATCCTTTTCCCTCTTTCTTTTTATAGTTGCTGGGATACAAATGAGCATGGTGGTCCCTGGTGGGTTATACGAATACCAATTTTAATTTCTATTATAGTAAGTAAACTTTGAAGCATGAATTATAGATCAGTTCAGCATTGTGCAGTGCATATAGCCATTATTCTTCACTGCTAGCTACAGATGGGCAAGAATTCTGTTTTAATGAAAAGAAATTGTGCTGTAGGAGAAATGTTAAACAGATGCCAAGGCCATTAAAATTTGTTGCCTTCAGAATTTATCTGCCTCCAATTAAATGAGCAGTTGCTTTTATTTGTATGTTTTTCTTTCTTTAGCATCTGCCTTGTTTATGAGCTGGGGGGGGGTGAGGGGGGAGGGAAGCAAAAATCTAATTATACTTCAATGAATTGCAAATTTGATTTTGTGTGTAGACAGTCCTGCAATTGAGAATCCAATATTATTGTAGCCATAAAAAAAGCTATGCCTGTGTATATCTTCCTTTAATTGGTAGCCTACTGAAATATATACTGAACATGAAGTATTTGCAAAAGAATACCATTTTATAATGCTTCTTGGGGCTTTTTCTATGTGGCTCTCATTAGAATTACTGGAGTAGCAAAATAAAATTCCTATTCACTGTAATGATTGTTTAATTTACTTTGGCCATAATATTCTCTGGTTACAGGCCCATTTCTGAAAACAGTCACAGTGCAAATTAATACATTTCAGATACACTTGCTTTATTTTTAACATTTTAGTGAGAAAAATAGGGCATTATTAGATTACACAGGATTTCAAGAGTGCATATTATGCTTAGGCTTGCATTTCAATCTGTGCCAGCTGAAAATCATTTTGAGAGAACTTCTGATCATCTTCATCAGAATGAATTCTACAGCATTTAAAGAGAAAGCAAAATAGCTGTATGTGTGAAATGACATAAGATAAGGACTCATGGAAAAGATACTTTATGATATGAAGAAATGGGCATGCAACAGAAATACACCATGAAGAGAAAAAATGTACCTCAGAGGAGACGGAGAATGGGATATAGTCTAGAGTGAAGAAAATGTGCTGAAAGATGAAAGTAAAACAAACTACGTGATGTTTACACAAAGATGAAAGTCTGTTCTCTGGATGTTCAGTTTCAACAGCCACCTAGCAGACAGCTGAGACTTCATGTGACAGAAAGCAGTGCTTCTCCAAAGTCCTAGAAGTTATCAGAAGTTATCCAAGTGCTTATTGACAGACTTGAATTGCACATGTTTAGCATCTGCTGTCTCCTTGCAGATATGTTTCTTCTCTTAAACAGCATGTTTTAAGGTTGAGAACTAAGGATCACCAAGTGATTATGCAGTATGCAGTGTGTGAAGCCACGTCCTTCTCTGATTAGATGATTTCGCAGCTGCTTGATCAACTACAATTTGCATTTGGGAAGTTAAGCTGTGAAAGGGAGTTACAAAAGCAGTGATACTCACCCTTTTAAGTAATGTGCCTTGTTGGAGCATCAAACTACAACCAGCATGTTCATTGTGGCAACTTTGCAGAGTATGCATTCATAAAGCAAGAGGAGCTAATGAAATGTCATATAAAATTGTGTGAAAAACACAGCATTAATGAGAACATAATTTTCAATATAAATACACCATGATAAGCTTCAACATTTCCTGTAACCTTCTAGGAAAAATAGAAGTTGAAGATTCAAATCTTTGAGTAATGACACCAGTGCTGCCGGCCATTCAACAAAGAAAACAGATCATTGCAAGTTCTTTGGATAGGTGTTCTGAGAATCATGATTTTTCTCAATACAAATATGATGTAGCTTCCTCATACTCATTTACACAGTGCCTTCAGTCTGCTTGACAATGTAGGAAGACTGGAAGATTCAAAGAGAATGGTGACAAGGGTGACCAGCAATAACAAATGGCTTCAGCAGTAGGAAGGACATCTGTGTAAGTAGTCAATGGGGTGAACACAGGAAAACGCTGAAAGAATCTGAATTTCAGGAAAATAAAGGAGAGCAGAACAACTAAGCTGAGAACTCTCATTGACAGTCTCATGTAATGGCAAGTTCTGGGTGTGGCTGATACTGAAAATCTTTAAGAGGAGGAAGAAGAGTGAAGATGAGTACAATAGAGCCTGATTGCAAGGATGATGCCATGAAAATACTTTTGAAAGACAGAGGAAATCAAGCAAAGGTTTTTAAGGAACAGTGGTTTAACCACATCAGATTTAACAAGAAGTCTGCTTAGTCTTCATGCCATATTCACTCTCTTCCATTGATTTCTGTGTTAACTCCAAATTTTCCTCTGCTTAGAAGATCACACTTCCTGTAAGGTTATTACTCAACGGTAAACAGTGTTGTAAGAGCAAGTTCTGAGATGACTCTTCAGTGTGGGCATGGCTTCAGTTCACAGAATGATAGAATAATAGAATGGTTTGGCTTGGAAGGGACTTTAAAGCTCATCCAGTTCCAATTCCCCTGCCTCCAGCAGGACACCTCCCACTAGACCAGGATTTTCAAAAGCCCATCCAGCCTGGCCTTGAACACTGCCAAACAGAAAATATTAAATGTCAAGGTGGGAGGCAATATAAGATCAACATTGTATATTGGACTCACATTTTCCTTTGGGCTTCTGGTCATGAATCCTCATGAGAATTTAGGACAATGCTTGATTGCACTAAATCACATCCCGTGTCCCGTCCTTACAGGAAAACTGCCTTCAGCTGAGATTTTGGAAGGAGGGCAGTTCTGACAACTAGGGCTTTCAAAGGCCTTTGCCAGCCAGACTAGAAATGGTGGCCATGCAGAGGTGCACCAAACATAGCAAACCTAGCAAGGCAGAAAACAGGCAATAGATTGGACAGGGTAGGACTTGATGTGTTCTGGCAGGAGGCACACAACACCCACTGCTGAGCTGATATGTCTGCCTTGATAGGCATTTCTTTGTGCTGCACGTTGAGTGAGGAAGTAAGAAATAACCATTATATTTGTTTTCTTTGCAGGTGAATTTTATACTTTTCATTAGTATTATAAGAATCTTACTGCAGAAGTTACGATCTCCAGATGTTGGAGGAAATGACCAGTCACAGTACAAGTGAGTCATGTTTTCAGATATTATATACAGTACCAAAATAATATCTGTAAGATTTCCTCTGTTGAAACCTGCTACCAACAATTGCTGTGATACTGTAATTACATTTAATTCAGAAATACTTTCAGATGTGGTTTAATAAAGATCTTGTCACTATGCTGAAATAGAGATTTACATAATTTTGTGAAACACTAAATTCAATGAAAAAAGGTAGTTTCATGAAGACCAACAAGGTACTCTTGGATTTGATTTGAATGAATGAATGAATGAATAGGTGGATGCAAAAAATACAGAGTAATATCTTTCTTTTAATGTCTAAATATGTCATTTCAACATAACAAATGTTTCAAGATCTAAACCTCTTTGCTTTAACCTCCTAAAAGCATTTCTTTAAACTTTTAATTTCTAAAATACTTTTGTTGTAATATTTACACACATTTTAAGAGCTAGAAATAAGATACATTGTTTCTGAACAGTAAAAAATGAAATATAATGTTTTATGTTGAGTTAAAATAACATCTTTATTTTTCTGGAGGAAAGCAAGGACTTCTTTTCTTTTTAGACTTTCTCCTTTTGTGTTTTGGTTTGAACATCAAATCTTAACATTGTTTCCACAGCTTTAGAATCAAGGAAGGGGAGGAGGAGGGGAGGGAATTTAAATACAGTGCTAAAATTGGATTTGTTCTTTATTATATTTCTGTATTGTTTATTGTTGTTTATTATAATAGCTGCTGGATATTGTAATTCCAAATCAAGTCTCTGTTGTATTAAGTCCTATTTTAAAGCTCAGACACTGAGTTTGACACTTCAGGATATTAATATGATATTTCAGTGATAAAACCTAACATGAACACTGAAAATTCAATCCCATGCAAGTGGCATTTGAAAATGTGCTCCTGGATAACATCTTTTCTTCATTTAAAAAATACTGAATTCCTGTCCTAAGAGCAGATAAACCACGGTGTGCTAAAGTAAAGTATATCTTTAAATCCAAGCGAATTTGGACTTTGTATTTTGTAAATGACATGACATGATGGAAAAAATGAAGAATTCTGATGCGCCATGGATAAGGTGACATGACTAGATTGACATGAGGCTTTGCTTCATAGAGCTGCAAGGGTCCTTTTCTGTGTTTGCTACTTGAATTAACTAAACAAGTGGGAGAAACAGATCAACCTAGATAAAATTATGCAGTTGCCAGATTTTTATTTAGCACAATGACTGACCTATGGGCAGGACATCCCCTCAAGTTCTTGTGACAGGAACTTTTCTTGATTCCATTGGGTATTTCTGTAGTTCATGAAAACGAGGCATTCCCTTCCTATCAGTCCCATCATTTCCCACAGTTTACTGTAGCACTTCATAGTATAAGTTGTTCATTAATAGCAACCTTGTCCTTCATTATTCAGCCCTGTGAATATTTTGCTTTTAGTATCTGATTGCCTGATTAAGTTTGGATTGGATGGTCTTTAGCTGATACCCATGGGAACAGTAGATTAACCTCCTCGAGAAATACTGCATTTACAGAGCAAATTAAAGGTCTGAAAAGCTCCTTTTTCAAAATGCAAATGCATTTTCTAAAATACAGAGAAGAACAAGGCTAATTTTTATGTCCCTTTCCTTCACTAAAATGGAAGTGTAGAGAAAGTGACATCAGCTAGACAAAAATTATTAAACCGAGAACTGAAAGTGAAATATGAGTCTAAAATGAATATGAATGCAAATCACCATTTTTCTTCCCTTCCTCATCCACTTGCTTGTACCTGGTTCCACCCTTTTTGTTGCTCAGTTTATTTTTGCAATGGGTAAGGTTAAGTTCAAATTTAAATTCAGTTTTCTATTTTATTTGGGAAACCAGGAAATTTGCTGTCATCTTTATCTCATCCAGTTGTTAATGAATTTCTTATGCTAAAGAAATCCTATTTGTCCTGCTTACCGGTAACACCTTTAGATGTGAGGGTTTTACTATTCTTGAGAAACTTTGCTGTCAAAATGTATTATTTCCACATAAACAGATGCAGCCTCTGGGACATTATGAAGAAAGGAAGGCCATGAAATATGACACATAAAAAGCAAAACTGCTTGAAATACCTTTATTTTCTGTTCAAATAGCTGAATTCACAACAGCATCCTTTCATTGTTGAATCAAGTTATATTCATCAAGACAGCAATGAATTAAGGGACTCAACATTATAAGTTCTTGAATTTTGCCTGATACCAGACACACATAATCATGCATGACTGCCCCTGTGTAATATATAAAACTGATGTTGTTAGATTGAAATAAGTGACAGATGAGGGATAATTAGCAATTCATCATTTCAGTGGTTTCACAGGCAGTTTATCAGACCAGTTCTGCTTAATAATTTAAAGTTCTCCTTTCTTCAGTAGTGTCTTGTGCTAAAATGTATTATTTAATCAACATTAAAAATTAGTTAATGGTATATGCCCATTACAATCACTAGATTTACGAGATTTTAGTATTTGAGGGTAAATCTGAAATTGCTTATGAAAATCTCATAGTTAAGATTATTCTGGATTACATTTCCTAGGTACTGTTTGCGTATATTGTACAAACTAACCATTCAGCTGCACATTTGAAGGAAAATAACATGAATTAATTTCAAAAGAGAGATTTTTCTTTACGTACAAGAGGATTTGTCAGCATGACTTTGCAGGAAGGCATTATTCCTTTCCACTCTGTACCCTTTATGCCAGGTAAAAAGTACTTTGAAGTATCTGCTCATAACACTTTGTTGAATAAAGCAGTGGAATAATGCAGTAAAACCCACACTTCAGAAACCATGCTATGAAATCAGGCTGGCAACTGGGTATCTGTCAGAGAGACAGAGCAGAGGGTGTGTCCTAGACCCTACTGCTGTACAAAGGGCACCTTAAAAAAGGGGTTTTTGGATTAGAGAGGCCCTGCAGCCGTTTACTGGCTTTTGGAAGAGTGAAAGTCAGCAACATCAAGTATAATATGAAATTGCACACATTAATTTATGAGGTTACTATGAGGCTAATTGCATAGCAAACCTGAAAGGAAAACAGTTTGCATTAAATGACTTACTAAGACTGTTTATAAATCTGAAGTTATGTGAGGTTTATGTAAACGACATTGCATCGGGTTCTTATCATAGTAAAACAAGAGCTTATCATTAAACTCCAGCTTTTTCTCTTTTATTTACCCAGGAGACTTGCAAAATCCACGTTGTTGCTTATTCCATTATTTGGAGTTCACTACACAGTGTTTGCCCTATTTCCTGACCGCAGTTCCAATTATTATAAAATAATATTTGAGTTGTGTTTGGGATCTTTTCAGGTAAATTTTAAAGCTTTTATTCAAAAGGGGTTTGATTGACCTACGTTGGTGCTACCTACTAACTGAGGAATATTGTCTCTTTCCAGGGGTTGATTGTTGCAGTCCTGTATTGTTTTTTGAACAGTGAAGTAAGTCTCATCTTTCCTACTGAGGATGTTAAATATTGCTTTCAGTAAATGTATGAATGCCCCTACAATTCGCATCTGATACATAAAGCTGGCTTAGATATTTGCATTCCTATTTATGTATGTGGCAGTTTCTGCATAACAGGAGTAATTAGTGAATTGGGATAAAGAGTTAGAGCTGTTTGAAATCTAATTCCTTGCAAACTGAGGTGTTAGTAAGTGCATCCTCTGTTATTTAGCATAATCTAATTTTAGCTCTGTTACAAGCAATGTTGGTTGTACAAGTGAGGTACAACAAGCCTAGAAGTTTATCCAGAACTTGAAGCGCCATTTAGTAAGTACTTAGGGGTAATCTTCTGACAGAATCTAACCCCCACAGTGGCAGCAGATTTTCAGAAGTGCTTAGCATGTAGCAGCTTCTTAATCTCAACTGAGGAGGATACAAAGAATTCCTTTGGATTTCAGCCACTTGTTAAGGTAGAATATACCTTAAACAGCATGCTGTGTCTCATGGAAGGCATCTGCCTGAAGAAGATGCTTTGCATCAAGATTCCCTTGCACAGGGAATTGACATTCAGCTCTCCTGAGTGCTATCCTGGTCTTTGAAATTCATGACATGCCTAATTTTTGGCTGATCATTTGATTCTAAGCTTTAAGTATATGTGATTAACAGCTAGATACCAAAAGCTAATGTTGCAGCATAAGTGATACAGAATGGATCATGAGAGTAGCCTTAGGGCATCTCCTCACAGACAGTGTAGACACAGTCTTTGCTTCAGTTTTGTAATCTTCATAAAAACTTACTTGATACTCTAGAGGGAAGGGATGCCATCCAGAGAGGCACTGACAGGCTCGAGGAGCAGGGCTCTGTGAACCTCATGAAGTTAAACAAGGCCGAGTGCAAGGTCCCACACCTGGGCTAGGGTAGTCCCCAGTATCAGTATGGACTGGAGGATTAATGGATTGAGAGCAGCTCTGCGGAGGAGAATTTGGGGATACTGGGGGATGAAAAATGGGACATGAGCCACCAATATGTGCCTGCAGCTGAGAAAGCCAGTTGTATCTTGTGTCAAAAGAAGTGTCTGAGTGAGGTGCTTGCCCTCAGTATGAGAATGACACAGACCTGTTAGAGTGAGTCCAAAGGAGGGCCACAGAAATTATCAGAAGGCTGGAACACCTCTCCTATGAAGAAAGGCTGATAGAGTTGGGCTTATTTAACCTGAAGAAGCAAACGCTTTCAGGAGACCTTACTGCAGCCTTTCAGTATAAAATGGGGGCATTATAAGGAAGATGAAAAAAGAATTCTTAGTAGGGCACGTAGAGATGGGACAAGGGGAAATGGTTTAAAAGTGAAAAAGGGCAGATTTAGATTAGATACTATGAAGAAATTCTTCACTGTGAAGGTGGTGAGACACTGGAACAGGTTGCTCAGAGAAGCTGTGGATGCCCCATCCCTGGCAGTGTTCAAAGCCAAGTTGGATGGGGCTTCGAGCAACCTGATCTAGTTCAAGGTGTCTCTGCCCATAGCAGTGGGGCTGGGACTAAGTGATCCTCAAAAGTCCCAACCTGAACCATTCCATGATTCTACTCCTAGAGGTTCCCTTTTGACATGGAAAAGTTCCTCCCATAAAAAACAAACAAAAGCAAAAACCCAAAACATTTTCATCTCATCTTGTGCATTTTCTTTTAACACAGGTGCAAGGGGAGCTGAAGAGAAAATGGCGGAGTTTATGCTGGAAGCAGACAGCAGGCAGAGATTACAGACTCCACAGCTCCTCGATTTCTCGGAATGGATCAGAAAGCATTTCTCAGCTCCACCGGAATTCAAGGGCTCACTCATTTATGCAGACAGAGACCACCATGATATAAATAAGCTAGGTCCCCCAAAACATGAGACACTGTGGGATATATCATTCATTATGCAGCTTGATGTGATACTTTAGGAAATGTACAGTTCAGTGCTTTGCTTTTCAACATGTTGGCATGTGGGAAATTGGTTTGTGCAGCCAACCAGTTAATATCAGAGACACCTGCCTCATGGATACTTTCTGGGTTTTTTTGAATGGTATTCATATTAGTTCTAATGTTCTCTTGCTGTTTACTAGCCATAACTGTTAAAAAACTCATTTACTATAATGGTACCTTTACCCTTCAACATCTTTGCCAGATAGATGTATGGTACCCTGTTTAATGTAGACTACTTTGGTACATGCTGAAAAGGTTAAGATGGGAAGCAAGAAAATTTTGTACACTTTATTTATACTTAAGGAAACATGTATTTCCTTAAGTATTAGGAAATTCTTTCCCAATTATGGAAAACAGAATAAAAATAAAGATATGTAAGACTATAATTAACCACACTAGGTGTTTAGTGTGCTAATCCAGGAAATAATGAACATTATTTATACAGACACAAAAAGGCAGGCTTTTCCAAAAGAAAAACCCTGGCTAATTGTGTAATGACTTTCTACAGAGTTTGATTTCAATCCCATTGTTCCTTTCAAAAGTGCCTCGTTTTATGTTTAGATGCAGACAGTAGGGCTACCTTTGCACTCAGAAAAGGCTACTGTAATAGTTTTGATTAAAACATCACCATTTTTCCAATAGTGCTGTTTCAATGACCAGTTTTTCTCTTCTTTTTAAAATCAGAGATCTGTGTTGATCTTTTGTTAAGCAATTTTCTGAAGAGACTGTTTATTGCTACAGCAGTCAAGCATAGGATACACAGCTTTGGATGGCATATTACCCATTGAAAATATATTTTTATGCAATATTTTCATTTAAATATGTCTTTAGAATCACATACTTGGCAGCTAAACCAAGGAATATTGCAGTAAAGTTACAGCTCCCATTTAAGGAATAATGTAAAGTATTTTAGATTAATTCTATTCTGTATTTATCTGAACTGATTTAAAATGTAGCCCTGACCATGACTCCAGGAAAAAAAAAAAATCAAAATCCTACAAATTCCCATAAAAGGCATAAAAGAAGGAATTCTCAACAAGGCCACGCCTCTTACGTAGCCACTTTGTTTAAAAAAAAATCCCAAAAGACATAGAACTGACAGATTCTTACAAATATGCACAGGACATTTGCACTCTAAAAGAAATAAACCAAATGGTGTTTAGTTTCCATGTCATATTTAACTATGTCCACTTTTAATAGCAAGTGGGAATAAATTTGTATGAGTGCCCCTGATCAGTAAAAGCAATTGCCCTCATACTTCTCATAACAAATTGTATGGAGCCAGCAGAACCCAAGCTCCTTGGTACTGCCAGGTAAACGGAAGAACAGCAGCAAAGGCATGTCTTGGCAGGCATGGACATTCTTGAAAATATCACCAGTACTGGGAATATTGCTGGCAGCCATCAAACTGTCCATACACCTCTTGATCTGATTCAATTTAGATATTTAACATTCAAACACTATTTATTTTAGTGGGACTACCCTGGATTAATACAAAGTCATGACAGAGCAAAGATAGAATAGTCCCTGTGGTTCACATGAGTACTACAGAATGAGTAACACTGCAAATGTTATATGACACCAACCTTTTTGTAGTGGATATCATTTGTGTTAAACAATGATCACTTGATGAATTGTTACTTTGCCAAATTTGACTTTAAAGAAGCTATTAATCACCTCCATCATTCAGAGTGGTTTTTGCTGTCACTTGGTGAAGTAACTATGAAATTCTGGAGTGGAGTAGGCTATCCAGTGACAGTCCCATGGGGACTAAAGATCTAAAGATACATACATGTATTTAAGTATATTTCCAAAGGCTTTAGACTCAGAAACCACTGCTAAACTTTATTATTTTTCCTGGATCTCTGAACACTCTTATCAACAAATTTTTAACTGCACTTATATGAAGACACATCAGAGCTTTGGCGGCTGCTCCTATACCTCAGTTAAAGACATCTGTGCTTCTTTGTCTGAAGCAGCATTGGTACTGCTCAGTTCTCTGAGATGAGACATGTAGAACGAATTTTTTTCCCCAGATTTCTTGGGTAGAAAGGCATGCTTGACAAGAATTCAAACCTACTCATCTTTATGTTCAAAGGAAGTTCTTTGAGTGAGTTGGCACAGAAACAGAATAATAGTCTAGAAACAGGAATTGCAAGCGATCAGTTCCATCAGTCTGTCTGCATGATGCATCACCAGTTGTTTATAATTCATTGTATGCTAGAGAAAACTATCTTTGTTCTAATTAGGCAAGCATGGAGAAAATTGCATTTTAATGATTTCTAGATTATAAACCAGAAAAGCTTAAATAAGAAAATGCGTCTTAAGTTTCAATGAAGCAGCAGTTTCTGTTAACAGGACGCAGATGCATTTGAACTGGATTCTACTTTTTGCATAGTGAGTAATAACATTCAAGACAATGACGTTACATCAGCCAGTGCATCACCATTCATTCTGAGTGTTTTCTGTCAGCATTACCTGCTGCCAGTAACTGAGAGACACAGATTACTCTCCAGTCACTAACCATGATAAAAATCTAAATTTTCCTCTGCAGAGTCAATTTCTGCTAAGTGCACAATAAGCTCAGGTGAAAGTCATCTGCCCTGTTTTCAGTATCTAAAAGCTAAATGTCTGTCTCTTAGCCAAAGACTCTTTTTCAGTGCTTTCCATAGTAAGGACATAGGCACTAGTTGAAGATGATTTGTCCCATGTTCAGCTGGGCATCTAAGATAGGTAAGCTGAAACATCCTTTTTCTCTATACTTGCTATAAAATGAACCCAGGGTGGCTGGCTAGTACTTAGATTTCTTACTCTATAATTCACATAAGATAAATCTCTACAGAAAAGGCTGTTTGGTTATCAGTTTAATATTACCCAGATACTCCTTTTTGAGCCAGGTAACCTGTATTGGCCAAAATTATTCTCTGAGAAATGTTCAGGGTGATTCAAAAGTGCAGTCAATGGAGGATTCCTCAGTTCATTTGGAGGGGCTTCCCTGAAGCTGACTGCCTTCTCTCACAAAACCAGTAGCCTTATGTTCCATTTTGTTTTGCCTGGCTTCAGCTTCCAACAATTCTTTCTTGCTTTGGGTTAGGTTTTTTGCTTTTTGTCTTTTGCAGAGGGGCCATATAGTAAAGCAAAGTGCTTTAGACTACCAAAAATTTTCTTTATGTGAAGTCTTTCTAAAATTACTTTATATAATCATGTTTTGATTTCCTCTCTGAGAAATGAATGACAAATACTTCAAATTCTAACAGCAAGGCATTGTCTCAGATATTCTTCTTGATTCTCTTCTGTATCTGTTCTACTCATAATACCTTAAACCAAAAGAAGCAAAGAAATGCACACACCACTGACCGTATTTCTTACTCCCATTTGCAGCTCAGCTGGTCATACCTTTGAAGTCTTGGACTTCACATAGTCCTTTTCGCTGACCAGGAACTGGCTAGTGTCATGCAATGGGATTATTGCCATATAAACTTATACCTTTCTATAACATGTTGGCCTTGGTGTCTGAGTCAGGTGCATTAATGTGCTTTGCAAAATAACCTTAGGAATATGGAGAGTGGCCTTTTAGCCAGAGTGCTGGCTTTCATGAAAGTTTAAGAATTTGACAGGTATGTGAGAATTCCATGCAGTCTATCCCGGACTGCATGAGATTCCAACAGTCGCACCTGAGCTGCACAGTTGTAGGTGTTGCAGGTACCCAGCTGAGGAACTCCCAGTTTAAGCATATGTTGAAATTGTACTGTAGCAGTGGTAACTAATTGGAGGCAAAAGGCATTACAAAAAGCCTTCTCTGGTCAAGCTGGAGGCAGCCTGCTTCACTCTATAGCATCTACTTCATGTCCTGATTCATCCCAGACAGGCTTCCCTTTGTCTTTGATATGAAGGGGAAAGCAACAGGCACAGACCCTCAGCAAACTAGAGAATCTGTCTGGAACAGCTTTATGAAATAAGGCACTGCCAAGCAAATGTCTCACACTGCATGTGTAAGGACTGATGACTCACTTGCATTATTTGTCTCCTATTTTGTAAGTTCTAAAATCATCCTCTGTTGACTGTGAATTTGTCTATTTCAGCAAAGCAATTGTGAACAAAGTCTAAATTCACTTAATACAGATTTTTTTTCAGACATCTCTAATGAAGAATCAAGCATCAAATATGACTAAGAAAAAGGAAGAACAAGTCCTACACCTGGGTTGGAGCAATCCTAGGCACAGCTACAGGCTGGGCAAAGAGGAGATTCAGAGCAGCCCTGCGGAACACAGTTCAGCAGGGTTTAGCCCAATTCAGACCACTCCAGCACACCTTAGCCCTCTTGAGCCCACTTTAGCACACTTCAGTCCATTTCAGCCTAGTTTAGTCCAAGTCTCATATGTCCAGACCAGTTGAGCACTGTTAAGCCCAGTTTAGCCCAGTCCAGCCCAGTTTAGCCCAATGCAGCCCAGTCCACTACAGTTCAGCCCACTTTAGCTGTTCCCAGCCCAACGTAGCACACTTTAGGCCAGCTCAGTCCAGCCCACTTTAGCCTAGTCCAGCTTATCCCAGCCAATTTAACCCAGTTCAGCCCAGTTTACAGCCCAGTCCACTCCAGCTCAGCCCAGACAAGTTGAGCACAGTTAGGCCCTGTTTGGCAAAATTCACACAAGTTTAGCTCAGCCCAGCCCAGCTAAGACCTGATAAGCCAGTTCAAGCCCAGTTTAGCCCAGGCCAGAAAAATGTACTCCAATTCAGCCCAGTCCATACCCATTTAGACAAGCTCAGATCTGTCCAACCCCCTGAGGCCCACTTCAGCCCAGTCCAGCCCAGTTTAGCCCAGTTCAGCACCATTTAGCCTTTTCCAGCCCAGTATAGCCCAGCCCAGCCTCATTTACCACACTTAAACCTACTTTGGCACAATTCAGACCAGTCCAGCCCAGTTTAAAACTGGGTACTGCAGGTGGTGGAGATGGGGTGGGGCCCCCAGCGGCTATGAGGGCTACTTGCTGCAGTCATCATGTGTCCAAATCTAGGTACTGCACCTGGTACTGATGGTGGGGCTGCGCTCTGGCGCTGAGCACCCCTGGCTGCTGCCTTTGTCTAAAATTTGGTATTGAAAAGGTATTGAAACCTGAAAACTCTAGTACTGATAGACCTGATCAGTACGAGTAGACCTGAAATACTTTTACTGACGTAAGTACCTTCACGTTACCATGAGTGCCTATATAAGCTGCTGGCTGTCAGTACAACCCTGACATAACCAAACAGCAGAAGTTAGTAGGCAGTGCTATTCTGTTGATAAGGTGCTCTAACCTGTATGCTACAGAGTACAACAGGATAACTGTTAAAAGCAGGTTTTCTTGATATGGTTTAACCACCTTGTGTTGAACCTGGTTCCACTCAATGACAGTAGGTAGTTAAATCTAAGTCAGTAACATTTCACTTGTCAGATAAACCAGTGATTAAAATGTCCTAACCCCTTTTATTTCCCAGAACACTCTATAAGTTTATGATAACCTGCAGCTTTTTTTTTCCTGGCACATTAGTATGAGTATTGCTTTGAAATGCTTTTTTCATCTTCATCGATAACTTTTTATCTGTCAAGTATGATAAAAATTAAAGAATATGTAAATGAATGTGATTATTTTTTACAACGTGTACAGACCATGATGTGTATAGATTAATGTGTGTAAATAGATTTCATACTGTAATTCAGTATACTTCTGGTTTTGCTCTTTTGTTCTTTTCTGTTTTCAGTTTTTACTGTCAGATACCTATCAGCCTTCTCTGAGATATGTTATATATATAAAGCTGTGAACAAATAAGTGTTTACATCTTTATGCTGTTAGTCATAATAGTAGTTAATAACACCCATAATGGACTGAAGAGGAATCAGAGAATAAAAATTTTAAAAGTTTTGCACAGAAATTCTGTTATTTATGTTTCAGACAAACGCTGAGGCTGCTCCTGCAATGGGAATGGGCACAGGGGAGAGACACACCAAGGTGAGACTGGCTGTGGTGGGCTTCTAGGGGGGGTGGGGGCAGTGAGGGAGGTGAGCACACGTGGAGGAGAAGGTGGCACCTGGTGGGGCAGCATATCTCCCTGGCAGCAATACCATGCAGGGACAAAGCATGTGTCCCTGCCCATGGCAGGGGGGTTGGAACTAGATGATCTTATGGTCCTTTCCAACCCTAACTATTCTGATTCTACGGAATGCTATTTTGCTGTCCGTTGTGCCCCCTGCTGTATGCATCTCTATGCACCACAGAAGCTACATCACCAACAGGGGTCTTCTGACCCTTTGAGAAACCTAAGCTCTCATCTTCTCTCATCTTATGTGTGTGCCTGTATGAGCTCTGCCTATCAGTCTGAACCCTTTTGCAATCAGTTATGTGACTCCAAAGCACATCAATGGCCTCACTTATAGGCTTGTCCTCTCTCCTGATTGCTAATTGGGTAGCCCCACAAGTAGATCACCTTCATGTCTGCCAGTGAGTTGCTTTAGGGCTGATGATCCCTAAAAAATAGATCCCTTACAAGAATTCTGATAGTGTTAACACTACCAATGCTGACAAACTCCTGTAGGTAAAGGATGACCACAGAATAAAAGCATAAATCAGTGTATTGGTGAGGGGAGAGAGTGAGAGAGCTTGTACTCAGCAGACACTTCTATTGCAACTTCCGAGTGGTTATGCTCAGCAGTATCAGCTGCAGGAGTCCCTTAGCTCTGTGCTTGTAGTCACTGGCCTGCAGCCAGGCTTGAATGCTGCACAATCAGTTATTTCTGATTGTAAGAAGAGGCTTCTAACCAGAACATTTAAAAGGTAAAGAAGAATGGTGCCTGGGATAGTGAAAAAGCCAGAAAGCCTGATTGCCTTCTCCTCCTCTCTGTCAGAGAGCTGAACCAAACAACTGCACCAGACAACAAAAGAAAAGGTATTACAAACTATGTGCATATAAGTTTGTGTACGGATTGTAGAACAAGGTTGCTTTTATATGCCATCTTATTTTCCCTTACCAGTGCATAAGCCAAATCCCAGTCTAGCTCCCCATTCCAGTTCCATTTGCTTGTACCCAGGCTGAGGTCAGCCTTTAGGTGACAGTGACAATCTAAAAGGGGATTTACACAGACCACAGGGAGGAACTGGGTGGGCCTGCATTCAGGAAAACCCTCAATCCACACCACAAGCTGTAGTCTGCTGTAGAAAGGCAGAGTCTGTGTGTAGCTGCCCTGCAATGCTGCATTATCCATGGCATTTAGGGGTGGCTTTTACTGCAGTGGCTCCATAGCAGGAAAGAAGTTATTCCACTTTGCAACAAGATGGCAAAGGGTTGCCAAGGAATCTTGGACACCGCAATGGTACTGAGTTAATACGAAGTTCCAAATAACCAGACCCTGTGTGTCCAACTGAATAAAACACTTTCTTTAATTAAGTTCTATTTTTTATAATTGGCTGTGTTTTAATACCTTCGTANGGGCTGAGGTCAGCCTTTAGGTGACAGTGACAATCTAAAATGGGATTTACACAGACCACAGGGAGGAACTCAGTGGGCCTGCATTCAGGAAAACCCTCAATCCACACCACGAGCTGTAGTCTGCTGTAGAAAGGCAGAGTCTGTGCGTAGCTGCCCTGCAATGCTGCATTATCCATGGTGTTTAGGGGTGGCTTTTACTGCAGTGGCTCCATAGCAGGAAAGAAGTTATTCCACTTTGCAACAGGATGGCAAAGGGTTGCCAAGGAATCTTGGACACCGCAATGGTACTGAGTTAATACAAAGTTCCAAATAACCAGACTCTGTGTGTCCAACTGAATAAAATAAAACACTTTCTTTAATTAAGTTCTATTTTTTATAATTGGCTGTGTTTTAATACCTTCGTATTAACACCATAGGCTGGGATATATTGTGAGCTAGCTGACACGTAATTTAGGTTGAATGATTGTATCAAACCATTTAATAAGTAAGTATATGTTGTATCAAACTAGTTATAGATTTTTCACATAGGAAAAATACATATTTTTCTAGTAATCCTATAGAATATAGTCAGAGCCCTAGGATATTGAGCTAAATATGAGTATACGATTTGGAAAAGAAATGAAAATGAAGAGCTGTGCTTTATGTTGAAGCCCTTTTTTCTGAGCTGATGCCTTTGTAATTGAGACTACTTCTCAACACAATCCTGTTAAGCTGTGAAATTCTCTGTTCAGAAAGGCTTTATTTAGCAATAGCCCTCAGCTGCTGCTTATCCCTGGTTTCCTGCTTACATTCTTCACCTGCTCTTAATTAGTGCCTTGGTCTTTGGCTGCCTGTCTCCATAGGATATGAAAAAATACTCTACAAATAATAAGCAAGATTACAACAGCATAATTAATAATGGATCCTGACTACTAGGGGACATTTTGTTATATGCAGCTGTATTCATGAGAAGCAATTTGAAAATTAAAATATAATCTAAGTAATATAGAAAATTGTGTTGTAGAGGATGATTGTGTCTTAGCCAGGTGATGAATTGGACAATTTAATCATTCCTGCACATTCTAGCTTCTGTTATTCAGATAAATACCCAAACCATATGGCCTGTTTGAAGAAAGACTTAACTTGACCTTACTACTTAACAATAAAAACATGAAGAAAAATACCATTTCTCTTAAATACCCAACATCTTTAAAGAATCATTTTCATTTTTCCTATAAAGACCCTAACATCCTGTCTCTTGGATTAAGACAATAATTTATCAATTTAGACAATTGAAATCACTTTGTCTTATAACATATGGAATTAATATTGTTATTAAGGTTTTTAAAAGAATCCTTTAGAAGTCCAGCATAAACACTGCTTGGGTTATAGCTCTGGTTACTTGTCCTCATGCCCCAGATATGAGCTGGCGCCTGCTCAGAAGACAGAGACAATACTGGGTTTTTGTCATGTAGGCCCAATTTATTTCTACCTAGCTTTAAACATCTCAGTTAAGTGTTCTATTTATAAATCCTCTATCCTCTTTTTGGCTGAATGTAAAGCCAAAAATGGAGCCCAAGCACTGATCCTGCCTCTGGGATATCTCATGTCCTGCTGTAATGGGGGTTGCAGTAGGGATCTGCACTAACTCTTCTATGATTCTATGTTCCACAGTGAGTTCAGCAAGCTCTGGCAGTGCTGCTGTCATGACACACACATTTCCCTCTCATTGCAGTCTGACAGGGCTGTGCTATAGATGTGCTCAGATTTTCCCATCTTTCAGCTCCTGATGAAATCTGAATCTTAATTTAAACTGTGTGATCACTAGTTTTATTACCCCACTCCCATGACATTTACAACTATGTCTAGCTTCACTGCAGTGAAATATTGAATGAATAGCAATGCTTTGAAACAGCCTAATGAGGAAGGGGAAGGTTTTATTCAAAAGCATTAATGTTAATTAACAACTGTCCTTGGTTGCATGAATGTTAGCAGGAGTTTTTGATGGTTCTGCTACCTATGCAGGTTTCCATACGAAAGTCAAATATTGACTGGCATTGCATAAACTGAGGCTGGAAGTCAGAAAGTTGTTTATAATCACCAGAGGAGTGAGGTTTTAAAAAAGCTTCATGGCATCTAAGGAAAATTCCACTTTTAGATTCCTGTTTATATGACTTAGAGGGAGGGAGTAATACTGGTATGAGTCTAAACCAGCAGGGGATTAGACCTCAGGACTCATGCACTTACACTTACTACACTGCCATAGGACTATGGGATCTTAACTGTATTAATATATCAAATGTTTTGGAAAGAAATAGGAAAACATCGAGAAAAGTTACAAACTTTTTCAAATCTGAGAGTTTAAACGCATAATGGAATCACAAAGATCATTAGATTTTTATCTTTTGTCAATTGCTACCATAAAACTGTCTATTAAGGCTATTTCAGTCATTTGTTTCAGTTGTATATTTAATCTGATATGGTTGCGTTGTGCCTGGAAGAACAGAAACTGCTGTTGATATAGATACTTTGGAAGAAAATGTGAGTACTTTAAAGAGACTTTTAGTTTAAGTTCATCTTCTCCCTCTATTGTACTTTGTATTCATCCCTAGACTAGAAAATTTCTTCCAATTACCTATTCATATACTGATCCATGAATAGTACAACCATACTTCTATATATGTTCTCCAAATGTCTGGGCTGAATAGTTTATTTCCTCTGAGTTGTAATTACTCATCTCAGCATTTGGCAATGTTTTTGAGTGGTCTTAATTTTCCTCATGCAATGTGCCATCAGGTTTAAAAAAAAAAGCAGTTTCTTTGGACATTGTCCAAAGTGGGTGGGTACTAAAGTATTTGGTTAGCTCATAGAGTGGAAAGGGGCTTCTGACCTTCACAATTAACTTGCAGTTGACTGCCTAGTACATTTTAAAAATTGAGATTAACTAAAATGATAAATTAGAAGAAAAACATGCAGAAAAAAAGATGTGAAGTTGGGAATAAAATGGGGTCAAAAGTAGGTTCTTTGAGGAAGTAAGATTTTACTTCAGGAAAGTGAAGGGTTAAGGGAAGGTTAATTTGGAGGGCCACATGTAGTATGAAATGGGTGGAAAAGGGTTGAGGTAGGAAGTCAAGTGCTTCACTGAAGATCCTATTTGAGTCAGTCACTACTTGTCAACTATTTTCACTGGGAACTATGAATGGCTTTCAAAAAACTTTCACTATTTATGTATGAAGCTAAATTAGGACCTAAATTGTCAGAAATATTGCACTGCATATAAAACCTGAACAGTTTGCAGCTGCATTATACAGTCTAAAAAGTTCAGGTATTCAGGTACAATCTGCCTATCAACTGATTGTCTACATTTCTGTCCTAAATAGAAATTTTACATATTTTTGGTGACAAGAAGGCCTTTTTTTGGCTCTGTAAGTATGACAGAATGAAAACTTTTTGGAGTAAAAAACAGAATTAGGAAACAGTGATTCATCTTTAGAGATAGAAAAGGCAAAAGCCTTTCACTCCACCAGACCAAGAAAGCATTTTTACACCAATAAGCAAAGAAGGTAATACATCTGGGACACATTTAATATAAATCATGATTCTTGGTCTCATTACCAAACTTAAACACTGTGGTATTAACTCTGTCAGCTGATGGATTATGTTTGCTGGGATTCCCAAAGCCAAAGTCAGTAATGGAAAAATAACATTCTCTAGATTTTCATATGGCTTGAAGTATTTCCACTTTATCAGAGATTTTTTTTTCTGGGCCCAGCATGGCTTTGCTCTTCCATTCTCCCAAACCAAACCACAGTACTATTGACTTTCAGCCTTTCACTAGTGTCCAGTTTGTACCTGTTTAATTGCAAATGATTCTCTAATGGTACAATCCCAGGAGCCAGCAGGCTGCTACCTGTCAAAGCATAGCTCAAAACCAGCTAAGCAGAATGCCAGGTTTTTATAATGGCTTATTAATTTGCTTTTCAGATTTTATTTGCAAATAGTTAACATTTTGTTTCTTTATTAATCCAACTTAAAGTTTGCTGCCTATCTTTGTAAAGCCACAATTTCAGACACGCAGAGTCAAATTCCTGCAACATAACCTGTTGCCTAGCCCAGCCTCAGGTATGTCTCTGCTATTCCTGACATATTCATTCAATCTGTTCTTCATGTCCCTCAGCAACAGGGACAAAAAAACCTTCCAAGGCAGAAATTCAATAAGGCTGTGGCTGGTAAAAGTCCTATGCTTTGTGTACAGCCCTTCCTCAAGTGGGATCCACAGATGACCTGGTATCATAGCAGTTCCTGGCAGGATAATTGCTGCACTAAAATTAGTCTTCTGCAATATGTCTTAGTTCAGTTTCTGCAATAAAAACACAAAACCACCAAAAAATCTCCAAAGCAACAAAAAGCATCTGGATATCTGTTTACCATGAAGTTTTATGCTTTAAACATTCACATTTTCAACTACTGCTGTACTGTAGCTGCCAGGGGTGTAGAAGTGACAGCATGGTACCAGCAAGGATTATGAGCCCATCTCCAGCAAAGGAACATTCTCTAATGCCCATTCGAATATCTTGCTGAGTACATTTCAAGTTTCGAGCCTATATTTTAGTCCTAAAACATCAGCAGATCTTAGGGAGCTGTTCTGGGGTTTTGCTGATCATAAACAAAGTTTAGAGGAACAGTGCTTGCTCTTCCATGCTTATGCTTCATGGTTTCAATTATGTAAATTATATACGAACTTAAGAATCTGTTACTAATACTTATTCATCTTATAGCATCTGTTTGTAACTCATCTTTTGCATTTCCCCAGGATACAGTTTCTTCATTTGCAATGTTGTGAATACTTCATCATGTTGTACATATTTCTCTTTACTTTATAGAGACATAACTTGTTTGCTGTCATCGGTCTGCACCTTATTATTGTCTCTGGATACATGTTCAGAATGCAGGAGGAAAAAAAGATCAGAGCTACCACTGACATGAGACAGTCATGAGATCCCCCAATGCAGGGAACCAAAACTGGAACATTAAGCGAAAAGGGCAAGTGCCAAGGCAGAGAGTTGGAAGACCAGGGCATGTCAAACTGCTACAGGAAAGAGCTTTGAGCACCCATAACCATGTGTAGAGCCAAGAAGATATGATCAGAGCCTCCCACAGAGGGGTCTGGAACTCCCTCCTAGTGATCTTGGTGTTGACATAAATTGTCACCCCACTAGAAGAGCATAAAGGGAGGGCTTGGATCAGCTGCACCACTGTTAAGGGATCTCTTCTGAAGGCTTTAGTTGATTTATTTCATAGGGTGATTTTAAGGGACAGGAATCTCATCTGGGGTCCTTGGACAGCAGTGGAGACAGCTCTAAGCTTGCAGGATGAACTCTCACTCATGGGTTCCAGTGGATCTCTGGCTCCTACATCAGAAATTCTTGCTATCTTTGCTCAAGATTTCTGTTTATTATTTCAGATATCTTCTTGCAAATATCTGTTTTAACTCCTGACATGGTGTTTCAAGTACTGAGGTGACTGTTAATCATGGATCTGATGTGTAACTTGAAAATATCATGGGAGTTGCTTAAATCAAGATGGCTTTTATACAATCATAGAATAGTTAGGGTTGGAAAGGACCTTAAGATCATCTAGTTCCAACCCCCCTGCCATAAGCAGGGACACCCCACACTAATCCATGCCACCCAAGGCTCTGTCGAACCTGGCCTTGAACACTGCCAGGGATGGAGCATTCACAGCTTCCTTGGGCAAACCATTCCAGCNGGCTCTGTCCAACCTGGCCTTGAACACTGCCAGGGATGGAGCATTCACAGCTTCCTTGGGCAAACCATTCCAGCGTCTCACCACCCTAACTGTAAAGAATTTCTTCCTTATATCCAATCTAAACCTCTCCTGTTTAAGTTTTAACCCATTACCTCTTGTCCTATCACTGCAGTCCCTAATGAAGAGTCCCTCCTCAGCATCTCTATCATAGTTAATTACTAAGAACTATTCCATAACACTCCTACAACACTTTTATTATTTTTGTTTTCCATTCCCACCCTACTGCAGACTGTACTTTCTAAAGTGTAACTTTCTTTTCAGCTGTGGTTGTTGAGCTGACCACTGCATTTTCTAAGAGAAATGTTTCTGTGCTATATAAGACAATGCTTGCTGTAGTCTCGAGTTTCCAAACTAAGACATTGCATTTCCTTATTGGCTTCTACCTTCTGGGCTCACATATTGCTGTCTTTTGCTCCATGCTGCTCTGCTGCACACCAAGAGGTTTTCTTGCTATTGCTGGTGACTGGAAAATGTTTCTTCCCCTTCCCAGCCTCTAGATAGCAATTTCCAGGCTGCTTATGCAGATGAAGCAGCTCTGATGTACCACTACTTTTTTCAAGATTTCCACACCAGGAGAACAAAAGCTTCATCACATATCAAATTTCTCAGATTTTGCTGTTTTACAAACCCTGCAGATTTGCAAGAACAGATAAAATTGAAAAATATCACTAGAATGTATTTGATAACAAAAACCTTCCTTGGTTGTTTTAATTCCAATTTCAATGAAGGTGGAATTAACTCTGTGATGGAATGATGACATTTAAGACTGTCCAAAGCCACAGCTTCTCCCTGTATTCCCTTGCTTTTCTCCCTCTGTAACGGCAGGACCCAAAAGCCGAAATTTGGATGTGCTCAAGCAAGCTAGAAAGTCTTACTTTACTCAGACAAAAGTCCCCATTTTTCTGTTGCTTCTTTGTCTCTTACTGTTTCAAGGGAAGACCTTATGATACTTCTTCCAATAAGGAATAATTTCTCCTTGAAATTGTGTAATATTGCACATTTTTTACTTCTGTTCACATTTGTCTGTTTTCATCTGTCATGTCCTTTCGAAAATGCTCCAGCAAAACCTTTTGTGTCATCATATGAATAATTTTCAAAGCACATTTTTTTTTGTCAGATTCAAAGCTGTTTTCTCCCTGTGAGGCTGTAAAAAGATCTAAAGATGATATCACAGGTGGTGAAACTGGAACAAAGCTACTTAATTTGACTAATATCCCTTTCCCTAATACATAGTGTTTAGGACCTCATTGCATTCATATCCTATTCCATTCATGAATAAATCATGGCCATATTGGCAGCATTTGTGGATTTCAGCTCACAGTATTTATTTCTGAGGGTGACATCCAGAATTTCAATAATGCAGCATGCCCATGTATTGCCAGCTCTGAGTGATTTTGTGAAAGGAGCAGCTTACTTCTGTGCGGAGCTGGAAAGAGCAATTGAACTGGTTTTGTTGGAAAGGGGACAAGACTGTGATCAGGCAGTTAATTAAGCAATCAAACTGTTTTGTTTGCTGTGCTGCAGGGACTGTCAGTTCACATTATTTGTTAGATCAGCTTCACTGGAGTGCAAGTGAGAGACAAGATTTGGTTTCTGTCTCTCTCCTGGAAAACAGCAGCAGATAGCTGGTGCAGAACAATTGTCTTTTCAAGTTCCTGGTCCAGCAGGCGAGGGAAGGGAGCCACAGTACTCAGCACAGACAAGAGGTGCACTGCTAATCAATCAGACCTCTTTGATACCTCGGCAAAGGCATGATTCTGTCTTTGTGCACATTTATCCCAGAGGCAAATCACCCTGAAAATATGGTTATTTTTAGAGTTGAGTGATTCCTGTCTCTGCTTCATCATGCTGCCCTGCAAATGCTGAATTTGGTGCACTAAGAGCGTAGACAGAGGAACGGGAGCAGGAAAATGGGGCCAGAGGTTGCTTAAACCAGAAAGGTCACCCTGTGCCCATGTGTGGGAATGGTATAAAATCCTACCTGTGGCCTGCCAGAGGAACTACAAGTTGAGTAAAGTAAGAGCAGCAGGAAAAGTATGAACATATGGAAATTTTAGTAGCTTCAAGAGAAAGAACTGAAGAATGAACAATGAAGAAAGAAATCAAAGAAAATAATTTTTATCAAGTGAAAGATAAGATTATACTAATATTTCATGTTAAAAATCTGCAGTGCGTGAATAATTTAGACTCCTACCAAGTAGCAGAATAAGTTCCAGGTGTAGACACCCCACTATGCAGAGTGATGAAATATAATTTATATTAATCTTTTGCAGCTCTACAGAAGCATGTCAAAGTGTTTGAAAAGTATCAGTTAATAAATTCTCCTGGTTTATTAGCTTGATAGAACTAACCACATTCTTCCTAGGAGGAAAACTGAATATTTCAGATATTCTTACATCATACAGGAAGCCTATGGCAGTCCGGGATAGAATCCAGACCTTCTGAATCACATCCCTGTTATTTAGCTATGAATTCAGCTTTCTTTAGACTTGACTTGTTTTGAGTCTCATCTTGTACTCTGAAATAGCCTTCCTCCCCACCTCCTACCACCCAAAGAAAATAGGTTTTAATAAAAAAAAAAATCCCAAAAAATAAATTAAGTGTATGATTTTGGGGTAGATTTAGGAATTTTTGATGAAAATATGCTTGGAGACAAGCTTCAAATTTACCAGCAGACCAGCTGGCTTGACACTGACAAGAAAGTGAGAACACAGAAACTTCAGGAACAGACATTTCTGAGTTTTAAATCAGTATGTTGCAGGGTTACAATTAAGGTGTACTAAGTTGAACCGTAACACCGTCTATTCCCTTTCTGGATGTCAGCAAGGTGAAATCAGGCATTTGTCTGCTGATCTCCTCTTTTTCCAGAAATATGTGCAAGTTTGTGTTTTCTACAAGACATTCGTAGACTGCCTTGGGCTATTCTCATGAAATTATTCTGGAGAAGATAGATAGTCAGTGCAATGTGATTCTCTTCAGAGCTGAAAATCCTTGCTCTCTGTTCCCTCCTTACCTGATTTCAGAGTATTAGCATGATGGAGTCTTTTAAACTGTATGTTAATCAGAGCTTTGGAAAAAAAGTAAGACCATAACATTGCAATGTATTGCATAGTCCAGACAGCAGCTACCCCAGAATCCCCTCTATATTAAGTTTCCTGATCTTTTACTTCTATCTTACCCTTTTTTTTTCAAATTGTAATTGATCTAGATTATTTTCTAGTAAAGATTTGTTTTGTGTTTTAAAACCCCACAAATGTTTTTTTTTGTGTTTTATGACACACTTCTTAGAATTGAAAGGTCTACATAGATGCATCCCAAATCCTGGCTGACTCGTAGTCTTATTCTTCTCTTTTGGAACCTTTTAAAGTTAAAATTAACTTGCCTGTGCACAGGTTACTACAGCTGTATACAGTGTTCCACATGGAAACCCACATTTTCTCAAATCGCTTCTTATTTCTACAGAAATTGCCTTACCAAACACCTCCTAGGACTGCAAGTTCTTCCTTAGAGTAGCAATGGCATTTTACAGTTAATGGTATGACTAGTACACCAGTTTTTCATTCTCTCATTCATCCTCATGGAAACATGGAAAAAAAAAAAAGGATAGGAAAGATCTCTGGATCCCTGGTCCTGTCCTTCTCTCAAAGGGAAACTTTTGCCTCCCTGAATGATGACAAATTTAGATTTGTCAAGCCAAGCCTTGCAACCTCCAAGGATGGTACTTTGGTTCATAGCAGCAGTCCTTTACTTCCATCTCACGTTACATTTAATCCTATTTCTAACATTTTGATCCTCAAGTGCCATGTCCCTCTAAGAGGATGACTTTTCTTGACTTTGTGCCATCAGTGGGATTCATTAGTAAAGTTCTACATTTCTGGACCAAGGCCTTATGAATTTAATTCATGATTACTGTTAAATAAGATTAGACTCAAGACTGATTCCCAAGGAATTCCTCTGATATCTCCCTTGACCCTAAATAAGATTCCTTGCCATTTCCATTTTTTTCCTACACTGGTTACACTAATCCCCATCTTCTATACCTAGCTGACATTTTTAGACAGTCACGTGTGGATAGGCTGTGTAACAGTGGACATTTTGTGAGCAATCCAGAGGCCTTGGTGTAAGGCAGCCTGCCTGAGAACAGACACAGAGTCGAGATAAACTGAAGGCCATGGATTAGGGAGTAAAAGAAACATCAGCTGTAAGAACTCAGATGTAGGCGGAGGAGAGGGGGAGCTGAGAAGTTCTGGGGCTCGAGTTCCCAGGACAGTGTTATCCAAACCTAGCATTGTTAAGGGTTAAGGTGCCCAATCAACAATTGCCAAATCCATGTAGCTGTGCTAAGAATCTCTATATAAGGTGGACACTTGGTCNGGACAGTGTTAACCTAGCATTGTTAAGGGTTAAGGTGCCCAATCAACAATTGCCAAATCCATGTAGCTGTGCTAAGAATCTCTATATAAGGTGGACACTTGGTCTAATAAAATGGCATTCACTTGATCACATTGATCGTCTAAGTTTTGTCCGTGACTCCAGCGTCAACAGTCACACACCAAGTGTTTTGCACTATTTCAAGTAGATATAGCACTCTCTTTGCCCAAGAGATCATCTGTTATCGAACAAGGATTTTGGATATTTCCAGCACCTTTAGCTGTGGCAAACTCATATTTTGTTTCCTCCCATTTTCTACTTATTCCGTTCCTTAAGTTACCGTTTCCTTAAAAGGGAAAAAACAAAACCAAAACCAAAACCAAACAAACAAAAAAACCCAACAACAACCAAACACAAACCAAAAACCAAACAACCCACAAAAACCCCACGATTTTGCTGGAGGACTTAAAAATTTGTGTGCCAGTGAGTGACATGAATTTGTATTTAGCACTTGTAATGAGAAGTGACACTCTGACCATGGGCTGACTCCTCTGTTGAAGAATTAATCTGCTTGATCTAATGTGGTTATTCAAGTACGTTTCTCAGAAACATGTATGGCTACATGCTGGTAACTACATAAATGACTAGAAATGCATTTGTGCTTCTTTTGTTGTCAGAAAGGGGCCATTCTTCAAGTCTTTAGCTCCAGATTTTTGTTTCTAGAAACTAGTAGAGATGTCCCTGAAATGTGTACTACTGCAGATGAGGACAGAGTTGGTTTACCAGTTCACATGCAGCTATGGCAATGGGAGCATTTTGCTGGAATACTTGAAGTGTGGCAATACTTCTGACCTTATGAGCTGCACACCAGATATTTCATGTGGTCAAGAGCAATGAGTAACTTCCACATATGCTAGATAACAAAAAAGAAGGGGATCTTGAAACTTATGTGAATAGGTGGGATAACAGCTTCCATGGCTTCTCCTGCTTCCATCTGGTTTGAGTCTTTTCAGGGTCCTGTGTTAACACCATGACTAGTCCTATTGGCTTTGGCTGGCTCATTTCCACCTGAAACTCAGTTTATCTACCAGCCCTCCTGGAATGAGGGGGGAGCCCCATGGGACTCTTATGGCATTCAAGAATGCTCAAATGATTTGCTGTCTGAATGCAAGCTTGAGAACAGTCATCATCATTTTTGAAAGTTCAGANTGGCTGTGACTGGCTCATTTCCACCTGAAAATCATTCAGTTTATCTACCAGCCCTCCTGGAATGAGGGGGGAGCCCCATGGGACTCTTATGGCATTCAAGAATGCTCAAATGANTTGGCTGGCTCATTTCCACCTGAAACTCAGTTTATCTACCAGCCCTCCTGGAATGAGGGGGGAGCCCCATGGGACTCTTATGGCATTCAAGAATGCTCAAATGATTTGCTGTCTGAATGCAAGCTTGAGAACAGTCATCATCATTTTTGAAAGTTCAGATTATCATTTTAAAAGCTAATTGAAATAATGTTTGAATGTCAGCTTGTCCTCCTTTTCTGCTTGTCTCAACTGGAAAATATACAGAGCTCTACCTGTCTCTGAAGTCAGTGGTATGTATAACTAAAAGTATACCTCAAAGTATGCACCTAGCATAGACAGAGTGGACAGCATATACACCTTGCAAGGCAGAGTGGAGGAAATTACAGAACATCACAACATCAGCTGGTGTCTGGGCTCATCAAGGTACCCTTTGTGCACCTCCCAGATCCAATTTTGCCTTTCTGATCTCAGTGCCTTTTTTCTGCTGGTCACAGCTGTCCATTTCCAAGTTGTGCCATACTGGAAGACAGTGAGATGACTTAGCAAGCTGTCTGTGAAAGGGATGTGTTCCAGCCTTAGGAATGCAGAAGTTCATCATTAAAGACTTAGTAAATAATGCAAAAATGGAAGTAGAATAGCTTTGAAACTTGTGAGCATTTTGAAATGGCAGAAGCCACGTTACCCAGCATCTGAAATACATTTAAATTACTATAAATGTTGTGAATCAATGATCACTAACTGCATACTGGAAGGAAACTAATGATATCAAAAGTAATGGGAAAAGCCAGAACTGAATATTAGTAATTTTCTTCATAAAAGCAAGTTTCCATGACTCATTCATATACTAACAGTTACATGTGTTTAGAGGCTGAATTTTAAGATTAAAATAGTCAACTAAATTTAACTGTGCCATTAGCTTCATGTTCTCACAGAAATGTTTTGCCCTGGCAATTGCAGAGAAAGCAAGGTGATCCTGAGCATAGGTTATGATAATATCCACCCATAAACTGCATTTACTGCTTATCTAAATGTGTGGATAACATTGAGAGTTTTTTCCATTCTTCTAAATATTTGTTTGCCAAGGTGATGCTGTTTAATTCACATCTCCAAAGAGCTTTAGTTTTACAGAAGCATTTTCATAAAGATGATTTGTATGTGCAATGTGAACTTCCCAATGTCAGTACAGGCTAAATGCTGGGCATGATTGGTTTTGCTTTCCCAAACTTGGTTTTTGTTTACCTGTGAATAACTTCTTAGAGAATAAGAACATAAATGCCATACTGCTACAATTCAGAGATAAGCCCAGGCAATTATTCTGGCAGGAATTTGTGGATAATGCAGGGATAAATCTGATGGGAAGAAAACTATGGATAAAATGATTCTTTCCTCCTTATGTTCTCCCAGTTTGTATAGTCTAGGAATATCTTGAGTCAGAGTTACATCCAGAAACTACTTACTACTTAATAGTCACTGTTAGATTTGTCCTCCATTAATTGGACTGAACACAATTACATCTTCTTGGCCCCCACAGCATCCTCAAAGTCTGAGTACCACAATTTCACTATGTATTGTCTGAAAAAGTGATATTTAATTTGATATCCTTTAAGTTTTATATTCTGAGAACCTAAAGCAAGGCTTCCAAAACTCAGTTTAACAGAATGACATGAAATTGTGAATGACATGACAACGCTTCCCTTGTCACCCCATTTGTGAGCTGACTCTAGGGTACCTCTCTGCTGTCATTCTTCTAAATGAGAAAGTAATAGGATATTGTCCTGAGTTTAGCTGAGATAATTTTCTTCACAGCAGCGCATAAGATGCTGTTTTGGATTTGTGACCTAAACAGTGTTGATAAGACTGACATTTTAACTATTTCTGAGCAGTGCTTACACAGATTCAAGGCCTTCTCTGTTTCTCATGCTGCTCCACCAGTGAGCAGGCTGGGGGTGTACAAGAAGCTGAAAGGAGACACAGCCAGGACAGCTGATCCAAACTGACCCAAGGGAT
The DNA here is from genome assembly GCA_002631895.1 of Agapornis roseicollis. Taxonomy (NCBI): domain Eukaryota; kingdom Metazoa; phylum Chordata; class Aves; order Psittaciformes; family Psittacidae; genus Agapornis; species Agapornis roseicollis. The sequence goes on from NDXB01022434.1 coordinate 85,840, forward strand.
ATTTCACTCCATATGACATAGTGCTCAGTATATAAAGCTGAGGGAAGAAGGAGAAAGGGGTGGAGGAATTTTGGAACGATGACATTCTGATTGCCAAGTCACCATTACACGTAATGGAGCCCTGCTCTCCTAGAGATGGGTGACCACCTGCCTGCCCATGGGAAGTGATGAATGAATTCTTTGTTTTGCTTTGCTTGTGTGCATGGCTTTGGCTTTATTTGTGAAACTGCCTTTATCTGAACCCATTAATTTTCTCACTTCTACCCTGCTGTTTCTCTCTCCCATCCCATTGAGGGAAAGTGAGAGAGCAGCTGGATGCAGCTGAGCTGCCTGTTGGGCACAATAGCTATTAACCTGTCCTAATATGGTAAATGTTCTGTCCCTCTGATCATTATGTTCTTCCCATTATCTCTAGCTTTGCTACATCCCTTTTCCAATTGGAGTTGGAGCTGTGCAGAGAGATAAAGGAGTGGGCACACCATTGATTTCTATGATGACTTAGTAATGATTTCTCTTTGTTAAGAAATACATATTAAAGGATTTTCATGAAAGATCCTTTCTTAATATTCCCTATGACTTTTGACCACCACTGAGCACCAAGACAGCATTTTCAAGGAATTATCTAAAGGCATCTTTCTGAGTGGCTATGGCTTATGTATATGTGGCTATAACCATACATGCATACAGCTAGGGGTTTATTCCCCATCTGTGGTCTTTTGTCAAGTGAAGCTTTCAGAATAAAACTGACTTGAAGCAAAATGAACCTCAGAAAAGAATACATCAGAAATTTCTGAACCCTATCCACAATGCATTCAGTTTCTTTTTAGAACACCCTAACTTGAAAGCCTTACAGCACAGAAGAACCTTGGATTTACATGAAATATCTGAGCAGGAAAAGAATTGTTGAACATAAATCTGAATTCTATCAGCAGAATATTCTTTTCTGTAACATTTGGTCTCTCTTTTCATTACATGGCATAGTAGTATTTTGAGTTGATTGAAAAGTAATTTATTATCAGTAGAAAGCAGAGCATAAAAAGCTCAATTTAATATCCATTTCTTTTCACATCCATCTCCAGATGAACGTTTTTTTTCTCATGTAGTTTTGCCCTGTCTTAGGAAATACTGCAGTTACTGTCAAGTAAAATCAACAAACAAAAAAGAAACCCAATAAGCCAAAATAACAATAAAGCTACTTTTTGCAGCTACAGATTTTTTGGTACAGCTGTGCTTGGAGAGCTTGTAACAGAATACTTCTTCCTTCCTTCAAAAGAAATGGTTTCAACTAAAATTTTTAAAAATAAATTCTAATTCTCAACTATTAGCCTGGAGTCCTTTTCACTAACCGCCATGACTGGGAATGGCTGAGAGATGGTGAAAGGAATTTCAGTTTATTGTGGATTATCGGAGGAGTTTATAAAACGGGAAAATGTGAACAGGTAAATAATCTCATGGAATTAATTTTGCTGAAATCAAGTAAATAAAAGCAATCTACTGAGGCACTTTTGTAGAGAGACACATGGTAAATGGTTGTTAGGTGTTTTAAACATAACAGAAATCATACTAGTTTTTCCTTTAGAAATATGTAGTTGTTATTAATAACAGATAATAAGATAGGGCTATGTCTTATCTTCAGGAACATCTGAGAACCTAAAGCAAGGCTTCCAAAACTTAGTTTAACTGAATGAGATGAACAACTTAGAAAATATTATGGTACATGAATGTCTGTGGTTTCTTCCCCTCTGCCAAGTCCTTATGTGCCTTGAGAAGAAGCTACCTTTGGACCCACTGAACTGCAAGAGCTAGCACTGATGTGGTTGATGAGATAACCTCTGTATCCATCTTGCCAAGTCCTCCCAAAGTCTGGTTTAATAATGAAAATAGTGTTTTTTTCCATTCTGCTTCTGTCTACACCCTTTCTTCCATATTACAGATTTTTTTCTTGCTCTTCATTTTATCCCATATGTAATACTGATTTGTTGATCATTCCAACACACACTTCTTATAGCTATTCTGCCTTTGGCATTTTCATAATTGCAGTGCACATATAATACTTCATAATTTCAGAACTCCTGACAACAAGCCTGCAATGATGGAAAGGTCATTTTCTGCAGGAGCATTGAGATGGAGGAATACAGACTTTAATTTCACTTTTTTATATAGTTGGCTTAATATTTCATATAATTTCATTTTGGGATACTTCAGTCTTTTGTTGCTATTATTTTACTGTTTGTTTTGTAATTTGCCATTCCACCTACAATTCATTTTTTAAAAGACCTGATTTTAGTACCATACATTCAAGTAACTTTACATTTGCTGACACAGAACGTTCTATTTCTTCTTCTGTGCTTTCGAAATACATGTTTCTTTCAAAACCCACATTTTAAGGAGATGACAGATTATCTTTTCTTTAAAGTATTCCCCAGCCCAGGGATAAGAAACATGGCATGCAGATCAGGGATTTACAGAGGAAGTGTGTCTCCCTTGCAGTCCCTGAAGGACCTTATACTTCATACCATGCTATTGCTGTGGAGGTGTTTTGTCATCGGGCTTATCTTGGACATAAATGATTTGCTGCTATCAATGAAGCAGGGTTGTGATTTTCCCTACACTAGGTGATTTTATAACGCATTCACCATTGTGATGAAGATCCTCAAGTCCACTTTAAACTGGCAGTTTTAATTTCTCTTTTAGTCACTCGACTCTCTAAGGTACTTTTTTCATTTCTGTGGGATTTAGCAGTGGTTGAGTTGTGAAACATATCTGAAGGCTATAGTGATGTCTTAAATAAAATGTGGTTACCTGCAATTCCTCTGGTGCTCATAGTCTTTTTTTCACGTCTAATTCTTAAATAAAGTGTTTAAATCTCAAAAACATATCATTGAAAACCACTATTTCTCCCTACCCCTGCCCTGGTCTCCAGGCAGAGGGTGGGAGCCCTGCAGGTTGGCAGCTCCCTGCGGAGGAGGGTTGGAGGTGCCTGGGCAGTCAGGAAAGGCAGGGGCTGGCAGGCAGATGCCATCTCACTCCCAGCCAGGAAAGCTGGGGGGGGCAGCAGGGCAGCCCAGGCATCAAGTACCTCCCTTGGGACAGGGACAGCCAGGACCCCCTTCCCAGAGCCCAGGGACAGGGACACCCTCAGCCGCAGGCAACAGCAGCAAAACCCCTGCACAGGGCTGCTCTGAGAGCCATGACAGCCTGTTTTTTTTCTGGATTTAGTGAGGATTATTCTTGAACAATTCCAGATAATAAATTTCCCTCTTAATATAAATTATTTGTATGTTCTTCATTAAGAACCACTCATGGCATTCAAGGCCTATTCTCAGTTGCCCATTAATCATGTATTATGGACATAGCAAGAGTTCTATTCTGTCGGTTTGCTGCATGAAGTTTTCTATCAAAATGCAGTGTGTTTGTGAACGTATTCTCAGCAGAATGTGTTTATCTATGAATATTAGCACATGCTTACTCCAAAAGAAATCTATGAAATGCCTCATCTGCTGCGTATTTTAGTGAACTAAGTCAAGGCATAAATTTTCAAAGTAAATAAATCCATTCAGATAAATCCAAATCTGCCTGCTCTGACAGTTTTTAAACAAAGCCTGTATTCATGCAGTGTCTTGAGTCATGTTTGCTGTGTACCAATTGAAGTGCAGGTAATTAAACTGCTTCATGGATATTCTCAAAATGTGCTCAGTGAGTTTAAAACAAACCTTGGGTTTATGATCATTTCATATCTCAGCATTAATAACATTACTGTGAGATCAAACATCAAGGAAAGAGAAGCCATAATTAATTTTTAAAAATTATTTAATTTGCCACCCAAAGAAAACAAGCAGGATGTATGGACTGTTAATCTCACATTCAGTAGCTCATATGTAAACTTATGCATCCCAGCAATAAGAGTCCTAGTAAAATACAATACTTTCTAGGGACACCAGGGATAACTGATGATGATCTGGGCAACATGAGCTGAATTGCTGCTGAGTTGCTACAAAGCTATTTTAACTTAATTTAATGACATGATATCCCTGGTTCAGTATATTCAGTCAATTAGCATTGAATTACTTCAAGTTACAAGGAAGTGCCTCAGAAGCCAAGCAGCATAATTGCCATTATGTACTGATAGGATAATCTCATTTTTTTCATCAACTTTGACTCAGCAAATCAGTCATATGCCTGTTTCCCTGGCAAAACCTTTATATTTGATGAAGAATCCCATACAGATGAAGCATGTTCCTGAGATACAGTATGACCAGTTATCACCTGTCTTTCATGAGATTTAAATAGGCTTTGGACCAAGTCCCAGACTGCAGTGGTCTAGTTCCTTACAACACTCTCTTAACTAATAGGAACCTGAAAAGATCATGAAATTTTATTTTATAAGAGCTAAATGACTCAACAGAGTGAAGAGAGGGCACCCAGCACTCCATACGGTTAAGCATTAGTGTGCTACTTCTTGGTCCTACAAAATATTATTGTATATTGCTAAAAATATTATCTTCCATTGGTTTTATTTTCCAATTCTTTGGTACTAAAAGTAACACTCAAGAATAGGCTGAAGTGTTCTCAGGGTACAAATGATCAGTATACATGTCACACAAGCTGTGATTTTTTCAAGTGGACTAGAGAAGTGGCTCATAGTTACAACGCATACTTCTGTGTGTGCTAGAGCACAGTTTGCATATGCAAATATCCATTTGCATATTTTACATAACTCAAGGTTGAAAGTCTTTGAAAATGTCACTTTCATCAAGCCTAAAATGAAATAAGAATCAGAGAGGGTTGCAGAATGACCTCAAGAACTTTTCACTAATAGTAACTTGTGGTATTGTACTTCTACCACAGTCAAATAACAAATGCAAGAGTTATTTCCTTTGTTATTCTTCATGAGACACATTGCTGACATAATATTGACTGTGTGAAACAAATCAAGTCATTTCACACACAGCAGTCATTCAAGTGTCATATATTTAATCTTGGTAAGAAGTACAACGTATATTCTTACACTGCTGAATTAAACTGATTTGTCCATCTTGCTGCTTTATGTTTGAGATTTTTGAAATCCACAGAGATGGATGTCTTCAGGCAAGATGTGCTGTTTAGTGTTCTATAGTGAAAAGAGTACTGACCTAAATGTATGTCAGCAAGAGCATAAGGAACACCATACAAAGAATATCAGAAGTTGATTTTCTCCAAATTTTGTTTAATGACTAATTTTAAAATGTTTGATATATTGTTGGTAAAGGCTTATATGTGTATGAAATGTTCTTTAGTCAGTTCTAGACTTTTTTATTCACACTATGAGGCTATCTGTTAGCTTTTAGTAACATCTACACTAAAGGTTTTGTAAGACAGTTTTGAAGTTTTATAATTTACAGAGAAAATAGACCTTTGATATTTTTTTCTGTAGAATGGACTACAGCCAAATTGGATGGGCAGTATAGTTTAATGCAATATATTTATACTCAGTATTAAATTTCTTTTGGTTAATGTGCCAGCAAGAACCCCATGCAGTCTTAGAACAGTGACAGATAAAAAACTCATATCCATAGCAGCAATTCATGGTAACCAGTCTCTATTTCTACTTACTGTCTATTGTGAGGAAACCACATGAAAAGTTCTGCTCATCAGGGAGGAAAGAAACTAGTATGCCACTTGCTGCTTTTGTGAATAGAGAAGTGGAGTGATTGATCATTAAAGAACAAAATGTAATATATTTGGTGGGAACAATGATACTATCAGCAAGAGCAAGACAAAAGACACCTACACAAGTAACAAATCCTTGCTAAACAATGATGGGGATTATGACATTTAGGATAAAACCCAGGACTGAATCCCTAACAGCTCTTAAATCTGTTAATGTTTTTCAGTTTTCTAACTTCTGAGTCAGTGCCTTAAAGTACAAAGAACATGTAGAACACCTCTGAAACCAAACTCTCAAACATTTTTGTTTTAGAAATTTATTTGGTCTTTAAAAGAGGGGATTTACCCTACAAACTCAGTGTTCAAATACTCTTACTCATTTTAGCACTTTACTTAGCTGTTCAGTCTTAAAAGCGTATTTCAATACCATATTGTTAACATGTCTTTTGGTTTTGTCTTGTCATTACTTCTTTCCATTAGATAGAGTATTCTATGATTATTTCTGTATCAGTATCAGACCAAGCACACAAAACCCACAAGCAGTTAGAGATGAAGCAGAAGACATGCCAAGATGGTAAATTTCAGTGCAAGAACCCAGTTTGTTAATTTAGTTCTTTAGGTTGAAATCATGAAGATAGGCCAATGCTCCCATATGCTTTAACCTGAACTGGAGACTGGGATGTGAATCACCTTCTGAAAAGCTGCTTTCAAATAGCCATCTATATAGAGGGACAGGCTTCTTTTCTCATTTTGTGCAAGGAATTTTCTCATTTCCTTTTGCAAGGCAGAAAAGGCTAATAGAGAAAATAAGATGGAAACTAATATTTTAAAAGTTATAGAGGCTTCAGTCTTGACTCCCACTGCCATTCATGTTTTTGTACTAGAGACCATTGACTAAAATACACAGGTGATTGTGTGTACCCATAGTCCAAGCCCCTACTCGCAGAAAGACTGCTCATCAACAAGCAGCACTTTGCTTCTATTTTGTGGCTCTCCATTCAGTCTAACAGCTTAGCTTCACTAGGAAGGATGAAGGGCTGCCACATTTTATAATCTGGGTTTAATCTTTAAGCAAGAGAATGATAGCACTTACGTACATGACTAAATTGTCTAAATAATTGTTTCATTAAAATCAAGTCAGTGCTCTACAAAATATGTTCCCAGTGTTCCACAGTTACAGTTCCTTCTGTAGTGCGCCAGGGACAGAAATGACAGGACAACTGTGACTCTAGGGCTGACACCTTTATGTTGTCCTCATGAAAACAGGAATCCCTGGAAGACTATTTTTCTTCATGAGGCATCATAGATTTTCAAAGAAATTCTGTATTTATCAATATGCATTGGACTAATTTTCATCCTCCAATTTTACTAGGTTCTTTCACACTCAGGACCACCTCATCCTTGAGCAATGACATCTCCAGTTGGCTAAAACAAGTCACAGGGTTTAGAGCAGGTACTAGCTTGACACAACTCCTTCCTTTCCCAGAAACCTTTGGCTTGGGAGTCTGATGGAAGACATCAGAGATAGGTACCTACTCACTGTACTGCATGCTTAAGAGATTAGTTTAAATTCTAGAAGTCTGGGAACTGGTCAGGTGATCTATCTGAAAAGTGTCAGTAAATCTACAATGGAACAGACATATCTCACTTGTAATATTCTCTGGGAAAGTACTTCAAAGAGCTAATTCCTGGAAGAAGATTATGAAGACACAGGCAATAAATCTAGCTAATGTTTATAAAATATGTAGAGTTTTAAAACTACTGAATAAAATATGCTTATAGAAAATCAGAAAGGAGACCTTTTGTTCTTGGCCTTATAGTTTGTTTGGCAGTCCAAATGAAATGTGGGGTGAGGGACACTCCCACTATACCAAGGGCAGAAGGCAAATATTTCACTAGTGTAGGAGTGGGCTGTCTGGATTCATGTCTAAGGTATACAGCAAGAAGATGGAACGATTAATTGTTGTTTCTTCTGAGACCCATTGCAGTTCTTACTGATCTTGAATAGTTCATTATGCTTCAGGTCCTTTCTGAAGATGTATATATTCCTAAAGGTTTTTCTTTAATGAAAGTTCAGAGCAAAATTTTGCTCTGTCTTTTGTGTCTTTATGTCCAGTTGAGGACTGCGAGGTCACTCTCTGCTCATGGGCAATTGCAAATTGAGACATAGCAAGTCCAAAAGGAGTGAGAGATTGTTAAAAGGTGCTGCCCAATGAGCCAAGGCTTACCGTGGATCAGAGGAGCAACAAAACAGTATTTGGTCCATTTTGTCCAAAATAGTCATACTAGATGTGTGGGACTGGTCCACTATGGCCATAACTGTAAGACAGTGGCCATGGGAATGCTTTTCATTACAACTTCTCATAGAGATCATCTTTCTGAAGATCTTCAATCCATTGCTGACTCTTAGGCTGTCTAGGCAGTGATTAGCTTTCAAAATCACTTTCACCATATTGTTTTAATAGGGTTTTGTTTATTTGGTTTTTTAACTGTAAAAATCTATATGCTTCGTAATAAACTGAAAATAAAAATTTATTTTGGTCCCTACCAGGCAGGTCATGTCTCCTAGTGAGAAGTTCTGGCTTCTCAGCAATGTTGCTGATCAAGCCATTTGGCAAGGAGTTTGATGACTGTGACCCTGGAGAGACATAAATGTGTTATCAGATGTTAGTGGATGACTGGGACCCCAGAATAAAACCCCATCCTTCCACATACATAGGTATCACTGATGACAGGAAGACTCTTTAGGAAAGAGGGCATTGGGTACTAAATCACACAAAGAAAAAGTCTGATGGAATGTTAAACATGCAACATCTCATCAATGACTATGTTGCAGTGGACTCCAATCTGCATCACTCCAAACCCTGCCACCTTTTTTCCTCAATAATGCCCAACAGCCAACTCATGTGCTCTTCCTTACTGGGACACTCCACACTGTGTTGTATCCCATAGGGGTAGGATAAAGTCAGTTACACATCAAAGTCATGCACATTTCTGTGTGTTGAAGTAAAGTATCAGTATCTCAAATATAATTGCCATAAGCATATACAGAAATAGCTCCTGATGCAGAATGTTGTTCTACTTTTATTTATGTGCATACATATATATATTCACAATATAAACAAATACACTCCCTTTAACAACAGAAAACACCTACACACAGCAGATGGTTTCTTCATTTTTAAATATATATTTAAATAAATAGTAAAGGCTCTTGAGTCATTTCTTCAAGATAAAAAAAAGTTGCAAGATTGTCTCAATTAATGGAAATATTAATAAAATAATGCAGCATCTTTAATAGCAGAAAAAATTGAACCTAATAATTGGTTGTAATTAAATAAAGGGACACATAGTAGATTTTATTTTGGAAATTACTTTTTACATATCTATTTTACAAGATAGAGTAAGTCAAGAAATCAAAGGAAAGAGAAACTCAGTACACAGCTCACAATTCAAGAATGTTTTCTGCAGTAATCAGTGATAAATGATTTCTCAGAGATATCTATCACAGCAGGAGGGAAAAACATCTAATGAAATATATGCTGCTGTACAGAATATTAGCAAGTGAGTGAATTCATTGAGTAGAGAACATATCAGATGCAAAAATGAATCAGCATACAGACACATCAACACTACTACGTTTGCATTAGCATATATATATATATATATAAAAAAAGATAACTTCCCATTGATATATCCACATTGAACTTTTTGGAAAAAAAAAATGCCCATAAAGATTAATAGGCAATTTGTTCTAGTTCTTGATGTTCTAATGCCTTGTCAATTTTTTTTTGATCTTAATTTTTCCTGATTAATTTGACTGAGCTTGTAAATAAATCACAGAATCATGGAACCCCCAACCTTCTGTAAGAAACCTCAAGAAATCAATTGACTTGCAACCTCTGTGCTCAAGAATCAGCTTAATCTAAACCACTGCTTCAGCACTGTTGTGCTATGAAGACTGAAGGACCTCTTCTGATAGACCTTACTATTTCTGAGGCATATTGCCTTATGTGTACTTGAACTCTTCCGTTAACAGAAATTCTTAGTCACTGGGGCAACATGCTCAGCAGCCTTTTTCTTTTTATTCTGAAGCATTCTATATCTTTCAGTCTATTAGTCCCCTGATGATAAACTATTTTCTGCTGTAATGGACAAAGTTTACACTGAGAAATGATATTTTGCCATTAAATTACATTTAGGGAGTCCAGCATAGAGTTCATTTATACTTCATTCTGAATTTTTACAGAAATACCACATGGCGACTGCAACAGAGGAGATGAAAACCCTGTTTTAAATCATGCCATGTTGTCATCCCATAATATTTCCCAGGACACCATAGTTCTGCTCACTTTTTAAAATCTCAGTAGAAGAGGGAAAAAGGGAACAAATGACAGCCGCTTAAATTTCTCACCTCTTAATTACTTTCACTGACATTTACATGGCAATACTTTTACTATATATCAGTTTCCTAAATATGGGACTGTTTGAGAAAATCACTTAAAATAATCATTAGATCATTATCACCATTCAGAGAGAAAGCATTTAAAATGTCATTGCGCCCCTTATCCCATAAATAAAGCACTCAAAACCAGTACAGTTTTATGAGGGCCAAGCAGTATTTTGCAGTTAATATGCTTTTCTGACAATGAAATATAAAAGGACAGCCCTATTGCAGTCAGACAGAGCCTCATGTTTTATGTTCTGTATCACTGCCATAGCTTGACTATTTTCTAATTTAAACTAAACTAGTCAGTGCCTTCTTAATGACTGTTCTGGATTGTTATACTTCGCAGCTTGCTCTTGGATGTAACAAACACGTCATATATCTCCAACAGCACTTCAAGACAAACTACACTTCCATGCAGTCTTAAAGAGTACATGGCTCTGTAGACACAAGCTGAGGACATGCTTTCTCTATTTGCTTGCTTAGTTTCAAGGATTTCCCTGCAGATTTAGAGCTCAGCTGGTCAGTATCACCAACTTTCCCACTGGCTTCTCCTCTGCACTGAAGATGTTCCATGCAGCTGCTGTCTCATGTTTGTGTAGAGATTATATTTGCATTTCACAGTGATTACTGAGTCAGCTCCATTGGGTAACATTTACTGTCATTTCAAGTAATATTTAATACTAATTTCTGCATTGTGCTCTTCCTCTTTCTATTGTATACTTATTTAAAGAGATAATACAAGAAATAACATTCATCTGGGGAGAGCACAGCTTCCAACGTTTTTCATGGGTGATGGTAGAAAGAAAAATGAGATTTACATTTGTGTGTTTGGCCTACCAGATAGAGCACAAAGACACATCTGTGTTTCTGGTAAGAGCAAAGTAGGCTGTATACCCAGTCACTGATTGTCCACACTGCTTCTCCTACGCACAGGGTCTGGGCTGGGATTACCATACTCCTCACCCAGGGTCACCCTCTCTGGTTGGAAACTCAGCTGTGAGCCTCTCCTCCCAGCTCTGAGTGCAAAAGCCCAACCTCACAAACTTAACACATGCAGAAGTATCCCTGTGAGTGCTCTGGATCTCTGGCAATCTGAACCTGAATGTATTCACACGCTAATGGTATGAATGGTAAAGGCTAAAGACCTGGGCTACAGACCAGGTCTGAACACACATTTAACCAAGGGTGTACATATGTGGGAGAGGAAGAGGAGCAGAGTCTGGTCTGAGCAAGTTTGAACACTATGTCAGCAAGATTAGGGCAGTTTGGAATGAGAAAACGCTAAAGAAATCTTTTCCAGAAATGGAGTTATCCTCATTTCCATCACAAGTTTTAAATTTTGTTTCCTCTTCATCTTCTGAGGTGCTAATTGCTTGGGACAGCTAACAGAAGTTGAGCACTGGGTTTTTTTAGATGGTGATTTCTGAGGAAAGTAGCTGCTTCAATCTTAACAGCACACTCCAGTGTCATTAAGGACAACCAGCTCAGCAAGAAATGACTGTTCTGCATAGTAGCAAATCTTCCATTTCCTTTGTTATCCAGACAGCTTCTTTCCACTGTGGCCAAGGACTGTGTGTTCAGCTATGAGAACACAATGCAGGCCTGCAGGAAGTGGAAGATGCATAATTTATGTCGTGAGCCAGCACAGTGTCTCACACACTTTAAAACAAGCACTTCCTATTTCATTACTTTGGCCAATTCCACAGCTGCAGAGAGTTTCTGTTCCATTGCACATAAGCCTCCTTTGCATATTTCAAAGTCTTATTCCTATAGCAGAATTTCTTTACTTAAGGGGAAATGAAAATTTCCTTCATGCTATCAGTGATGTCAAGCTAAATGTCTTTTAACGCAGTTGCAGAGAATAAGTGCTAGCCCTTTTGTTCCAAGTAAAATTCTAATTATCAGAGAAAATTTGCCCTCATCTTCAATAGCAGTTAATCTTTGGGAGGACATAATGCATTTGATTTTTCTTGTTGCTCTGTTATACTGGGTGTCACTTCAGTCTCCAGCTGTGGTATGTGTAACCCTTCTTTGCTGCCTAGTAAATATAGTAAAGATGTGAGCCTGATCACCCAGGGGAGGACATTCAAATATTAAATGCAGACACACTGCATCTCAATCTGTCTTTCCAGGGCTCTGATACCCCTAAGATGCTGTCAGGACCCAGGCCAGAAAATAAATCAGGATTAAATGGCAGCAAGCATAACTGAAAGATTGGTCCTTCTTCCTCAGCAGGAGCCAAATGACACCACCCAAACTGATGCCATGGAAGTTTCTTGCTGGATAGAAACAGTAAGAAGACAGAGAAAAAACAGGATAATTATTTTATGAATTGTCTTTTAAAAAATAATCTTTTAAGTGTTGCTATATTACTGGCAGTGGGTCAGTCCATGACAGATTTGCTTTGCTCTGTACTCAGTAAGAATTGTGATAGGAATAGTTAATGGCATTTTGAAATCTATTTTCAGTGCAAGTCATTCTACATTTTTATTCTCTTTATAAAGCTTAATGTATTTAATGGAGTGTTGTTGCTGTAATGCAGCATTTTGCTCTGGACATTTCACTTAATGTTCTAGAAAAATGAGAAACTTTAGAGGAGAAAAATAAAATAAAAAACTTTAAAACCCCTCAGCCTCTTAGAAAAAGTTGGAAGAATTATCTTTACTCTAGACTAAGGAAGTGTCACAGAAACATTATAATAGTCTTCATATACACACAAGGATTGTTACAGAGTAAAATAATTCAGGTTATTCCACTTCTATGAATGTAGACCATGATGGAATCAACTTCATTTGCAGGCAGAGGAATCTGGGTTAGTAAAGCATGTGTGCTGTAGGAATTGATAAATCCTACAGTAGATGACCAAGGGAGATGAAAGAATCTTCAACATGAAAATATACATTAAGATTTATGACTTGGATTATACACTATGTATGCATGTCTCAGACATATACCTGCTAAAGATGTGCCATGGTCTTACAGATGGGTGATGAAACAGCAGGCCTTTCCCAATCCTCCTTTTCATAATTTATCTGAATTTCTAACAGGCAATCTCAGAACAGATTCCAGCCTAATTAGCCATTAGAAAAGCACATAAATCATAATAAATCTTCTAGAGATTTCTAGCTTTCACTAACAGTATCAATGTCTACATAGATGCCAAGTGACCAAGAAATTGGCTTGCTGGGTTTTTTAAGCAACACAAAGGCACGAAAAGGTTGTTTATGCTACACCTCTCATAACATTTACACTAATCTAATTACTGTAATTAGGGATGATGGAAAGGTCAAGAAGGGAAGGTTGCCTTTCCTAGGCTGAAAGAATTGATTCATCCCTTGGTTTTCCAGCTACAAACTGGGACAGCTATGAGAATGTCAGAGTAGAAAATAACCACTTGAGTATCACCTTCTCTCTATATCATGCCAGGTTACCTCAGAAAGCTCAAACTGAAATCTTACAACCATTGAATCGGATGGGAATTTTTTGACTAGCTTCAGCAGAAACAAGGTTTTCCTCTCACATCTGGGCCAAACACACCCAGAATGAGGGATGTTTAGCTGCAAACTGTCTGCAATAATTCCATCACTTTCCGCTGTGGGAACACAAAGTTGCTTTAAAATAAATGAATCTCTGGAGTCTGTAAAAGCTCATTTGACCAGACATGACAGCTATGAAGTACTTTCAATGCCTGAGATAGAGAATACTGAGCCTGTACACTGTACCATCAGTTCTTGTTTTGAAAGTAACCAAGCTGCCAACTTCTGTAGGCAGTGCCTGCAGAAAGTCCATGGGAGCTGAAAAGCGCTGGAGATCCTCCTTAGCTCACTTTCTGGTCCCTATTGTGCTTATTAAAATTATACAGCAGCTCCATGCAGGTTTACATACTTCTCTCACACCCTCTCATTTCCTAGTACCTGCAGCTCCCCACTGTGGGATCACCCTGCCAAATGTCCCAACCTCGGTCTCATCCACCCCATATACAGCAAAGACTCATCCACTAAAATACTAATGCAATGCACCACACCTACCACCACCACACACCTATCCTCCTTATATATGTGAAATAAGGATTCATGCATGAGTCAAAGGTAGTTTTCTTCATCTCATATAAACTTGTTTGATTTATCCTCAGTGAAGAACATGCTGCCTGGTACAAAGTATGCCACTGGCCTTCAATTCTTTACATGGCAGTCTTTTCAAGATTTCATCCAGGATTTTCCTTTCTTAACAATTCCAGATATCACAGAGCTTGGAAACAAGTGTGATTTCCAAAATGTGCAGCTTAAACTGCTTTTGAGACTAAAGAAATACCATGGTATTCACCTCACTGACTTTCTTAAACCTTCATAAAGGATCTGGCTTCAGAAGACATTAATTCCCTTCAGTCACATTCAACCAGTCAGTAACTGCTGTCATCTCCATAAGTACCTACAAACTTTTCTTCTGTAGTCCTATACAGTGTGGTATAAGAGAGACCCTCCAAGATGCTGTGAAGTGCTCAGAAGGCAGACTAACATTGTATTTTGCTTCCAACATTCCCAAGAATATTTTAATTACTTATTTTCACATTTAAGTTTTCTATTGCCTATTCCTATCCTAACCATAATCTCTTCTATGCTGTTTGAACTCTTAATTTCTGCTTAAACTGGTATGCCTGCATGCAGGGATATAAACCTTAATCACTCTTACCTTCTTTTCCATTACTTATCGTTTTGTATTAAGATGTTCATAGCCACTGCATTATTTTTTTGAGTAGTTTTCCTTAAATTCTACTTCTGCTATGATTAGTACAATTTACAAAAATTATATAGATGGAGTCACCAGATGTTATTTATAAATTGCTGTTCTAAGAATTTGAGGTACGGACATTGTTGATGAGGTATGAGATGCTATTTTTTAATTAAATATTATAAATCTTCACAGGTCAGCTTGACAAAAGAGTGTCTCGATGGAAATCACTAAAGAGAAGTACATGAAATCAAGTGAAGCAAATTAAGACAAAACTGTAAACAGCAGTTTGATGGATAAAAATAACCATCCAGGGCTCTAGTAGATATATGCCAATAGCAGAACAAAGTAGGAGGAGAAGAAACTAAGCCAAATCAATAGGAAAGTATTGCTGCTGCTGAAGGTTAGCAACAACAGATGTAAGAAACCTTGATAAAAGTCTTTTGAAAATAACCAGCCACTACAATAGTACAGAAAGGGCTTTTTCATTTTAAAAGTGGTTACTGCACTTTTGAATTATGAAAGAATGAAAAAGGACACATATGAATGATGAGGTCACCTGGTTTTAATTAAAAACTGGGAAGCACAGAGAAGATGCAAACCCACACACCAAAATTTGAGCTAGCCTACCCATCTCTTTCTTGTAAAAAGTAAAAAAACAATGAAGCGGTAAGATGAAAAGTTACTGAGTTTGCACACACCACTTTTATATTTCTGTGCCTGACCTTTCTGCATTTTCCCCTGGGATGTCCTGTAATCATTGGAAACTGAACTACCACTGCTTGGTGCTGCTCCATCTTCACAGACCTGCTGAGCCGGCACTTGCTATTTGCTTACCTTAGCTGCAAAGTGAAGGGAGTCAGCTTAAATCACCTGATTTGTCTCAGGATCTTTGGGAAAGTCCAAAAGTCAGTATATAATCAGTTACAGAAACTGAAATTCGCTTTCCTGTTTGCAGCTGAGTATGAATTGTGAATAGTTTCTCTGATACAAGGACTATCCACATGCTCAGCATTTATGACTTCTCATACTTGTTTGAAAAGAGGCAGATGCTTAGACTATTTTTTGTATGTGAGCTCCTTTGTTTTTAATCCTGAGTATGGCCCATCTGAGAGTTAAGCAGCATTGTTTCTCCTAGGAACAGTCCACACAAACTGCCACCATGGCTACCTACACTAAGATAATGAAAGGAAGCTTATTAGAAGACTTGAGCATGGGCAAGACTATCAGTCGTTAGCTAGTCTATTCTGCAATGCTGAAACACAACCAGTTTTGCACCAGAACTGTGGTCTCCTTCCTGTCCATGCAAACTATATGCTGGTTCACATTCAGGCTCTTCTCTGGCACAGGTCAGATAGCTCGAAGCAGGGAAATGCAGCTAGGATAGGAGGCTGGACCTTTGAGAGATTTTTACTTTACATGTAGGACCAGTGACCAATGTACAAAAGAAGCTATACTCTCTTGAGCAGAGAGAAGGACGAAAGCCACCTGGCAGAGATTTGGAGCTCTGCAGATATTCAGTTCTTAAATGGGGGAGAATAAGCAATGATTCAGCCAGACACTGCAGCACATACTTGCTTTCAAGTGAAAACTTAAACCTACTCTTAGCCAACAAAGTTTAATTTTACAAAGGGTTTGGTGAATCTTTACCTGAATTAATGTCGGAGAAAACTTGCCTCTGAGGTCTCAGAAGTTGGATTAAAATGTGTTCCCCCTTCCTTCTACACAATTTTTGCGCAGACTAATTCACTGCACTTTAAAAGAGTGATTGAAGCATTGCACAGAGCAAACCTAGCCAGGCACGGTTGTGACAACCTAACATTAATGTGCAAACATTCATGATTTAGCTATTTTTCAAATTCTGCCTACGGTCAATAATTGTTACCAACCACAAAAACACCCACACCTGAAATGGTATTTATTCCCATCTTGGCATTTGCACAGTGAACTTCATTGTATATATGCATGCATGTGTTGTGTGCAAACTGTACACAGAACTGACAGCCAGAGCACACGGAGCTTAATTCACTCCTGGACTTTGCAATGATTTCATTCTTAATAGCTTGAGCTTTTTCAGTTTTTCTTTCTCCTGTAATATCATCACTCTCTGAAGTCAGGTGGTGGGATTAGAAACTTTGCTTGTGTGTTCGGTCTTTCTCTGTTCTGCCACAAGAGCACAGAGCAAAGCACATCAGTTACCCACTCCTGGGAGTCTGTGAGCTGGAGGAGGACAACAAGCAGAAGTTCGAACACCAGAAAGAAGCAGGAGCACTATACTGCGCTCTTAATAGCAAGTGTCAAAAGACATTCAAAAGAATACTTCATTGCAGATTGTACTGCAGGGTGCTGGAAAGCAATGAGCTGAAAACAAGTGGGCTGACCTATGCATTAGGTTTTGCAGGGGGAAGAATTTCAGCAGTCAGCAGTATATCATGCAATGGCTCTGCATGATAAATGGGTGCAACACTGTCATGGCCAAGAGGGATAGTGGTGACATAAGCAAAATCATTTCATTCATGACTTCAGTCTACCAGCAAGTGCTGTTCCCAGAGATAAGCAAATGGCACACTCACTGGCAGCAAATTGTGTACATGCAAGCAGAACTTACTCCACTTAACCACACTTCCCCAGAGGAAAAAAGTTTCAATGGACCTGAATTCAGAGCCACAGATGAGTAGCTCAGATGACCAGGATCTGATGTGAGAAGTGAGATTAGCTGAGTTTAACCACCACACTTTAGAAGTGACCTCCTTTCCTGTGCTTAGCTCCCCTGTCACCAGTGACCAGGTCAGGTCCTGCCTCTCACCATCCTTTGTCCCCTGGGCAAAAGCTTCAGAGAAATACATCAAGTAACAATCTCACTGACAGAAATCTCAAACAATGCTGAAGAAAACCTCTGCAACTTGACTTCAAATGGTACCTATGAATATCAGAGGATTTTCCAACATTACTTACCTGGTTTGCTGCATTCATAGCAAAACTGGGAAAAAAAAAAACAAAAACAAAAACAAAAACAAAAACCCAAGAAACCATCTTCCTTTTTTACCATCTCTCAGAAATCTTGTGCCAAAATTGGTCTGAATTTGAGGTGATTCCTACTTGCTGAGAGCTTTGTGAAATAAAGGGTGCATTATACTCAGTGCTGCACCTGTGTATTAGTCATGATCTTTATTTTCTCTCCATGTTGATGTTCCCTAGTAAGACTGTTATCAGCTCCATTTTCCAGCCTGTCCAAACCTGCTAAGTAGCATTTTGGCAATTTAGGGCCACATCCTCATTTTTCTTTGTGTCATCTTGGCATTTTGGTTTCCACAAAGGTATTGAAAAATGAAATAAATGCAATTTGTTAATAAAAGGTTGTCCATACTTATCAGAGCTTCACAAATGCAACCTGGCCTCTGGAGGGGGGACTCTGATGTTAACCATGTGAGACAGGTGAGCAAGCTTTTGATCGTCAGCAGGGAGATGTGAGAGGCCAAGATGAAAGAACAGCAAAATAGCCTTCTCCTGTGTGCACCAAGATGAGCTGCAGCTTCAACACACTGCCATCGTTTGGGGGCCCAGGGCTTTTGGCTGCTTTCCCAGCTGCTCACCCAAAATGAGCCCTTCACCTCCCAAATCCAGCAGAAACATGAGACACTTTGCAAGGATCGTAAGCTAAAAAGGGACTATCTTGAACAGCCCAGCAAAACTGCTACTGCATTTAACCCTCCAGACCCATCTGGAGATCTGCACATAGCTGTAAATAACACCTCTGCTGCTGGAAAAAGTGCATCAGGAGGTACCATCAGTCAGGCTCAATATATGGTAGCCTGGCAGCAGTGCAGAGCCCTCATCTGGGACTCACACCTCACATGGACAGAGAACAAGGCAGTTTTTCAGCTTATACCTGGCAGCATTTACATGAACACAATTATTTTTAGAAATGCTCATAAAGAAACTGGCTCATTATTAAAAATAAAAGACATAAATTAAAAACAGCTAAAGCATTTCTATTTCAAAAATATTTGAAATAGCATTTTTCAAAAAGCTAAAATTCTCCTCAGTCCCGATTCTTTCCCATTCTATCCTAGATGACAGACAAATGGTACTTAATTTGCTCTATTTAGTTATTTGGAGGAGCAGTGCATCAAAAAGCAGATGCATTATAAAGTGAAAAAAAATTTTTATCAAAATACCAGTCACATATATTTTAGGATAATACCATTAAATTATTACCATTTTTACATGCATTTTTTCCCTTATGGTAATATCTTCAGACTCAATCCACCTAATAATGCCATAACAGGCATTAATTTCTGGGTTTGGATTCACCTTGGCATACAATGTCTCCTCTCTGGTTAAGATGCTCAGAGGAAAGTCCTGTACACCTCAGTGTACACTTCAGTCCTTGATACATAAATACAAGAGGCTGGTGCAAGGATGATGTGGGTAAAGGAAAGATCTCAAAATCCAGTTCTTCTAGGTAATATCATAAATCAAATGCTATTTCTTTAATGTTTTAGCACCACTGGGTTTGCAGGAGGGTGAGGGATGTGCAGTGCCAACCCACCAAGATTCCGGCCAAAGTGACTGCAGCCACTGGCGCTTTGCTGGTGCCAAGTGGACATCATGGTTGCTGCAATTTCTTCTCTTAGAAAACCTACAATTACAAACTCCTTGTTTCAAATGCCAGGCAGCTTTCACCATGAGAGGTGAGCAGCCAAAACATAACACAGAAACATTCCAGGTGCAAGGTAACTTTAAGAGATTTGAAAGTGACACCTGCAGAGAAACCAGAAAGAGAGATTTGTACAGGTCCAGTAGAAAATACCATTAGGTATTGGTGTTGGTACCTTGATGGGTCTGCACACCTCTTGTGATCTTCTAAGCACTGGTGGCATTTTTAAAGTGGCACTGAATTCCCTAAAAGGCTTTAGAAATTCCTGTCTGCTGTCACATACCACCTTTTGTGCTTACCTGTGCTCAAATAAAATGCTTTATCTGCCACGCTGCAATTTATCTAGACTGTTTCAGCCCCAAGGCCACTAAATGAAAGACGGTTGCCAAGGTGAGCCGCTCCAGAGAGGAGCCTCCAATCAAGGAAGGAAACGAGACCCCGCGTCCGGCAGCCTCAGCTCTGAGCTGCGAGAGCCACCGAGGAGCCTTGAACCCTCTCCCCAGGCCTTGCCCGTGAATGAGCACGCGGCTCCGCTAAGGCGGGCAGGGACTCGCTGGGGGCGGGGCCAGGAGGGACGGCCCCGCCCTGAGTGGGTAAAACACGATCCTGGGGACAGGCGCTCGCCTCAGGGTCAGAGCTGTGCTCTGGCTGCCCCAGCAGTGCCCGCGGAGGCACCCAGGCTGAGCCGATGAGAGGGGAGGCTGCAGCGCAGAGCTCGCGGTGCAGAGAGTGCCTGCACGGGTCTGGTGAGGCGAGGGTGCACCACGGGCAAGGCTGCGCTCGGTGCGCCCTGGGGGAAGCCCTCCTGCAGCAGGGGCTGAGCTATGGAACGCTGTCAGTAGCTGAAAGGTGCTAGGGAAGCTGAGAGGGAGCTCTTGCTTAAACAGAAGTGGGAGGCAATAGTCCAACCAAGTCACTGCAGGAGGCACCGCAGGAGCTGGGTACCAGAGCACGGCTCCTCTGCCAGCAGAGGAAGCCTCTCCACCGTTCTGAAACACCTCCATCTGAAAAACACATTAATGTGTACTGTCAACCAGCTTCCTTCCTCCTCAAGATCAGCTGGCACGGTACTGAAAATATTTTGAGGTATTTTCATCATAACAGCACGTTTAATTACTTCAGCCATTCTGATGTGTCAGTTTCAGCACAATGAACGGCTCTCCATTATTGCAGTTATTCACGACAGTGGCATAATTTCTGGAGATAAAAGGTTCTCAATTGCAGTTTATTAGGCAGGTAAGTGCAATCAAATAGTAGCTGTCATCAGAAAAAGTGAAGCACAAAGACTGCCTGACTTGGAATGCAAATGAAGCAAGCCACGCGTATGAAATACAGGCACTGTCATATCAGACCACAAAATAGCCCCTCTCCACCTGTGCCTGCTGTTTCTCCCCCAGTGCTCAACCCATAGGGGCTGGGAGGAGGAAAGCATCCACCTCGGGAGTTTTTCTGCACGCACTCTTTCCCTGTGATAGCTTCCCTGACGATTGAACCATTGCTGGCCCCAGAAGCTAAGGACAGGGTTGCTTTGAGTGCAGGTAAGGGATAAAAGCATTCTTCAGCAATCTTGAAGTTAAAAGCAGGTCACAAGTACCTGGATAAGCCAGACCTCTTGCACTGAATAGGTGATGTCCATTTCTTTGCTGAACGTTCCTTCCTGACCCTGCCACTTGTGTACAGGGAAGCCCTGCTCTTCAGCTTCCTTTGAGCTACCTCCCTTTGCCCCTTCTTGTCTCCTTTCCAGGCATTCGCTGTGCACAGACTCAGACTCTTACACCTTTGCAATAGCTGAGCCTGAGAAACTGCCCTCAACCCATAAGCATACACACACGCTATGGTATGCACTTTTCCACATCTCCAGCTTTCTCTGCATTACGTGTTTCAATTAAATCTTTCCAGGAATCCTAATAGCTGGGACATAGAAGCACAAGCTACTTGTAGGAAGGATTGTTAATAAGGCTTTCTTTTTGTTGATATCACAAGAAATTAATTGGACCCAAGCACACACCATGTGCTAGTTCTGATTTTAATTTATTTTGTGCCTGTCATGACTCAGGCTTTCCTGTGAAGTTTCATGTTCCCCTAGCCCCTCATTGAACTTGTTCCTTATGGCTTTTACTAAAATATTTATCTGCCTCAACTCGTGTAAGTTTTCTTTGACAGCTGCTATCACAGAATCATAGAATCAGCTAGGTTGGAAAAGACTTTTAAGATCATCAGTCCAACTGTTACCCCAGGACCATGCCCCTGAGGGCCTCATATCCATCTCCTCATAAAGACTATTCACTGATCTTTGATTATGGCTTTTCCTCTCTCCCATGGAGAGAAAACTGAAATGATTACCCCTCTTTGGCTGCTCTCTTTGCCCAAATAAACCTCCTCAATGAAAATTAAATGAAAATGGCTGTGGCTATCCCTGAAAATCCTGCAGGGATACAGAAGAAAAAATAGCAAGGGAACTGGAGTCTAATTCATACAAAAAATATTTCCACCCCCTCTTCAGAAAGGGCACTAGAATGCAAAACCCCACATGCTCTCGTGAGACCTCACCTGGAGCATTGTGTGCAGTTCTGGTGTCCTCAACACAAAAATGACATGGAGCTGTTGGAACAAGTCCAGAGGAGGGCCACGAGGATGATCGGGGGACTGGAGCATCTCCCATACGAAGACAGGCTGAGAGAGTTGGGGCTGTTCAGCCTGGGAAAGAGAAGGCTGTGTGGAGACCTCACAGCAGCCTTCCAGTATCTGCAGGAGGCCTATAGGGATGCTGCGGAGGGACTCTTCATTAGGGACTGTAGTGACAGGACAAGGGGTAATAGGTTCAAACTTAAATAGGGGAGGTTTAGATTGGATATAAGGAAGAAATTATTTCCTGTTAGGGTGGTGAGATGCTGAAATGGGTTGGCCAGGGAGGTTGTGAGTGCTCCATCCCTGGTAGTGTTCAAAGCCAGTTTGGATGAAGCCTTGGGTGACATGGTTCAGTGTGGGGTGTCCCTGCTTATGGCAGGGGGGTTGGAACTTGATGATCTTAAGGTCCTTTCCAACCCTAACTATTCTATGATTCTATGATCCTTTCCAGCAGCACAGATGTGCAAGCAACACCAGCACCATCCAAGGATGCCCAGGTGGGTGATGGATACCAGTGGATATTTTCATGCCAATTGAGTAGAAAAAGGTCAGTAAGATATGCAGTACTGATAAACTATTGCTTTGTGGCACTTGATTACATTTTCACAGCTATCCCAATGCTTTTAATCTTCTATTAGCATCTCAATAGGTGGAAATTATGCAAACACAGGTAAATTCACAGGTATTAGGCAGGACTTTTTTTTATCTGCACTCTGTTACAGAACTACCCCTTAATCCTGACAATATCTATATGATATCCATAACATACGTACCTTTTTACACTGTAGGACTGAGCTGGCAATGGCCAGTCTTTTGTATGAGGTAGCTGTAGCTTCCTGTTTCCATTTGAGCTTGAAGTATCACAGCAGGAGCTTTCCTTTAGTAGAGCAGCACCCCATGCCAGCCTTCACTCAGTGCTGCTGAACATTGCCTAGGAGAAAAGGAACAGCATATTGTTAACTTTAAACAAAAGTCATGTTCAGGCTTTGTGCAATGGCTCAAATGCAGAAGGCTACCACCATTGTTAGCCTATAGCTAAAGTTTCAGGCCTGAGGCACAGCTAAATCATACCAGAACTGAGATGGAACATGGCACTCACTCCAGAGATGGGTGCTTGTGAGATTGTGTGGATGCCTGAAATTTACATACCAGTAACCTTAGGGCAGAGCAAAAAGGCACTTAGGGCCCTAAAATCTCAGCAAAGCCTACCTGATATCAAACCCCAAGTGGGATAAAGATGGGATGTGGATTCCAAATCTTTTTTCTCCTAACATTTAGTAGGACTGGCTCTGTCTCTGGTTCCTAATTCATTGCAATAAGTAAATCAGTGTCAAAGCTGAAACTCAAAGAAATGAAGTATTATGTGCGCTTTGCACAGCAAAAAAGCTCTGTTTCTGCTCCAACTCGCTTGCTTTCCTCATCAGCCTGTTACATGAGGATTGCACTCTGTCATTCATCCTTCTATTATCGCTGCTTATTTCAAGATAAACAAGTGCCACTTTGATGAATGGTACAATCCTTGTCTTCATTAATTTTCTCACCACTGCCAACTGAATGTGTCAGACAGACTGTTACAGAGCTATCATTAATGATACTCTTCTATTAAGCTTTTCTTCAGCACTTGGCATAAATCTTTGTAGCCAGTGTTTCTAGTCTGAGCTCTAATAAAATGCTGGAGATCTCAAGGTTTTGCAAATGCTATCTCTGCCAGAGGTTACTTTGCTTTTAGGAGCTAATTCTCTTTAAGAATAAAAATGTATTTTCCACCTAATTTCAGGCAGATATGAGCAGCTACCACCCTCTTCTTACTGGAAATGTATCAGAGTGTGTCTCATAGTAATTGTCGTGTCTCCCTGGCCAGCATGTATTATTAGTTCCATTTTATCAGTGCTAAGAAGATTGTGAGAAACTGTGGTTAGGAATGAGAAAGTTGCAGAAAACTGAAAATATCAAAGAATTATTGGGCATGAACACCCTAATACTTAGAAAACTCTTGGTTTGCTAGTGATTCACAGTGAGTCTCACATGCCAGTTTACAGTTGGGCACTGGAAAATACTGACTGCCTGCTATGGAATTCAGCAGCAGGCTGAAAGTGCCAGCTTTTCATCAGTGTGAAAACCCCAGAAACTGGGTATGTACCATTTGCAAATCAGAAGGGCAAGTTCAGAAAGAGATTACTTTGTTTCTTCCTTTTTATGTTGTCAGAACGTATTTACCTCACAAATGTTGCATCATTCAAATTCTCAGGAACACTTTCTTTTTGCACAACTTATTTACATATTTCTTCTTATTAAGATCAAAGTAGTGGGAATTGAAATAATCAAAATCCAAAATAGTGAGAGGATAGATTATTGTCTCTGTAGCTGTATGGAAGAAAAGGACAGATGGTATCTTGGAGGGTTGTTGGCCTCATTCAGACAGACTGGCTGGGAGGATGCTGTGGAAAGATAACTGCTGGGGCTGGGGCTGGCCTGACAGGCAGGATGGTGGTACACAACATGCTGGTGCAAGGAGGTGGCTGAGGAAGTGAAAGGTGTGAGGAAACCAAAAAAGAAGGCAAAACTATTAGAGCAAACAAAGAAAGCTGATGTCCAGTTAAGAGAACAGTAGATACCAGCCTATAATGATATGCTGCGGAATTAGAAAGAAGAGCTTAATCCTGGCAGGTCCAGCACCCAGCCCCCTCTCAGAGCTTGTATTCTTTCAAGGCCACCAACAATCACAGATCCTGATCTATCAGTGCCTCACACTTTCTCTTGTCCCTTGCACTCATGAAGAACTAGAGGAAGAGAGACTGGTAGAATTTTATGCTTATTTTCTACCTCTTTGTAGGTATTTTATACTTATTTTCCACAGATGAAATGCATAAATTTCTGGTTGCAGCAGCATAACAGTATTGCTGTAACACCTGTGCTTAATTATTTTTACAGGCTCAAAACTGGATGGTCATTATGTAAAACTGGATTCAATCAGCAGGGATGACTGCACTGTTCTATATAAAGTCTTTTAAGGCAGCTGTTTCCGTGGTGTTTAAGCATTAAATACAGTGGGTAATATTCCAGCAGCTGCTTGCAAGGCTGGGCAGTCGCTGCACTTAGGAGTTAAAAACATATAAGGTCTTCCATCCAGATGATGCTCAAAACTTCATAGGATAAATGGAAAACAAATGCTAGTAAATCTATGAGGGTTTTAGGCATGATCCAGCACTACAGTCTGTTTAGTCTATGCGTACATCAAAACACATTTCACTTAACTCCAAAACCTTCTCTGGGCAACTTTCTGAATTTGGATATATTTGCCTATCCTTTAAGAATAAAGTATTTCCCCTCTCTTACCATCTTGCTGTTATGTTTTTATTCTATGCTAGAAGCATTTTTTAACAAAATGTTAAGTGATGACATTGCTACTATTGCAAACTGATATATGCGCTACAATGCAAACAGCCTGTGGAACAATCACTGCTTCTGACAACATTTTAAAGCGTCACAGTGATTGTTAATTAGGCCATTATGGATGTTCAAGTTTTTAAAATGTATTGATTTAAATTATGTATGCTAATGCACCTATCAACATTACAAATGTAGTTTGCAGCAAACTACTTATAATATATAAATGATAAGCCATAAATAATAGCTATGGCTGTAAATTAAATTACTTGATTATGCTGCAAAGATGCACTCTAATTTGGAATAGAAAATTACTTTGAAGTGATTTCAGCAGCTGATAATGCTTTTAGAGTAGCAGAGCTTTATGAGCCATAGTCTTCTTTAAGTCAAGCATCAAACTTTCTGATGGATTTTGCCCGCTAACCTGGTTTGTTTGATATTGCTGTGCCTTGAATGCATAGATGTGATAGACTGACAAAATAATGAGTGAAGGCATTTGTTAACCAAAATATGGAAGCACTTTAAATCAAAGACATAAATGCTTTTCTGATAGAAAGTGAACAACCTAAGGTTGTATCAGTGAAAGCTGAGCTCTTATAAGGGCCTTAATTTTGAGAAATAGCAGAGACTTATTGTCTTTAAAGGAGTTACAGATACCTTGGAATTTTTTAATATGCACACTGTTACCCCCCATGTACTATTAAAAAAACCCAAACAACTAATATCTATAGAGGAATATAATATGAGGCTCTGAAATGCAAACTGAGAAGAAATGCAATACTGAAGCACTACTCCTATCATGCCTCACATTGCTGGTATAGTATATTAGATTATAAATATTAATTAATTAATATAAAAAAAAATCTAAATACTAGATTCAGGACGAATTTCAGTAGCTAGAATAACCAAAAGTAATTTACTAAACATGGACTTCTGTACCCCAAAACTGCTTTGATAGTTTGCATGTACCTAAATTGAAAGGGATGAGGTTGTGGGAAAGTACTGGAGAGTTTGTTTTCAAGGAGCAGTGTATATCCCAAGTGAAGTACTGCACCTGCCTTAAAATCAGAGATAAAACTCAGGGGTTGTTAAGGTGCATGGCAACTGCTCAAGGCTTACCTGGAGCTCAGGGCAGTGGTAGAACTGCTGTGTGTCCATAAAGAGACTCCTCAAAACTTCTTGGCCCTAAGGACTCCCTAGGTATTGCATGGGGCATATAGATCCTTTGGGGATTTTTACACAGTGTGATAATGGTTTTTGTAATTTTGTAAAGGCTTCTCCTTTAGAGTCACCATTAACACACACTAGTTAAGGGCAAAACAGCAGTGGTTCATCTGGTCTGGATGAGCAGTCAGATTCCTCATTACAACGTGGCAACAAAGAGACCCTAATAAAATGTAAAAACAATCCCACTTTAAGACTAAGAACTTTGGGTATTTCCAGCTGTTTGGTGCATTTATTTTTTTTCTAATCCATTATCTCTAAATATCCCAGCTATTACAGCTGGGGTTTGGAGTCCACCTCTTTCTTATGAATTCTGTCACTAGCTCTGAACTTTTACATTTGTCACTCTGAAGCCAATTACTAGGCACTTTGTATACAGGCTGGGTTCCTTTTCTCTCCTTTAATCAATGCAAATGCTGGAAGATAGTGTGATCATGCATCATATGATGTTGAAGTATTCGACAGTGTTGCAAGTAAATGGGACTTGTTGTCTGATCTCTCAGCCTTACACTATAAATCATTCAGCAGCAAGATTTGGTTTTTTAATTACATTTTGATTTCTCCTCTGCAGGATCTGGTTGGGCAGCCTTGGTTCTCCAAAGGAACATAACATACCAGAAATTTGGAAAGTTTCATCAGTTAACCATTTGTGGATTTTAGTTTGGGCTGTTAAGAGAATATGAGATGCAGAAACATCTGATGTGAGAGGAAGAAATGTGCAGCATAAACTTATCCTCTCCATATAGCACTGGCTTGCTTTCCTGCTTCTTCCTCCTCACCAGCATGGGGGTGAGCTCCCCAGCTTCATGGCCTTTCTCCTTCAGTGGCAGCTACCCAGGGTTTTTCTATCCCATGAGGAGGAGGGTAAGGAAGAGAAAGTCCCTATGATCCTGATTCCCTTCTACAGCAAAATGGGCTACCTCTGGCCATGCCATATAGGAGTTTTGGACTTCAGCTTTACTATAGGATGAAAGAGATTGAAGAGGCAGAAGAGACACCTTAGGATGCAAACTGTGGGTGCATCCCTATTATACCTTTGGGGTCTTCGTCTGTGTTCTCAGCAGCCACTGCAATGATATCAATCACAGACACCAATGGCCCCAGCAGTCAACCTGGTGTCCTGAGATTCCCCTCAAAAAGTAACAGCATTTCAGGTTGTGCTTTCAGAGGAGTTTTGCCAGATGGTTGAACGGAGGTGTTCAGTCTCAATATTCCCAAGGTGCAGCCCACAGATCACTGTTTGAAGTGTTTCCCAGTATAATTACAATGCAAAGACCCCAATCTGTGCTCGTTTTTTATTCTGCTTCTGGGACATGGTAGCACCACTTTCCTCCTCTGTCATGCCCTGCAAAAGCCATGCTCTTTAATGCAGTCTGTCAGACTAGTGATGGGGGTGAGGAAAATAAATATTTCAAATCTATATTCACACAAAAGAAGACATTTATGAAATATATGTACCAACTAATTCTGCCTTGCTCTTTCATTTCATTTGAATCATGTCACTTTTACAAGAAATTGTCATGGCTGTTCTTTGAGATCAGACATTGAGATCCCTTGAGAGAAAATGTTCTAAGTCTCCTTCAGCTGCTGAATCATGCAAGTTATAGAAATACTGTAAATGACTTTAATATCAACAGCCAGATCTGCATAAGCCTGACACTGCAGATTTTCCTTATGTCAGCTGTCAGCCTTTTAGAGGCCCTACAACCCGTTTGCTATATATACCTATAAAGCCTGGCTTTGGGGACAGTATCAGCTTCAGCACAATCTACCTGAAAGGCAGAGCAGTGGACAGTTGCATAGTCCTTTCTGAGGAAGTGCCGACTGTTCCACAGTGCAATATCACATATTTGTCTCTAAGAAATGCATTGCAAAGAAACTACTAAAACCATGTTTCAGAAGCTTTGGTTTGAGCAGCTTTCCATAATGAAATTTTTATTTTGGTACTAGTGTCTTGCCTCTGGTATTTGAGCCCTGGAGATAAATGATATTGTTATAATGAAACCTCTAGTCTGCCAGACTGGTGATGGGATGGGGAAAGTAGATATCAGATCCACATTGATATAGATGAAAACATTTATGAGATTTACAGTGGCTAATATTGCCTAAGTCTCTTTGATTTGAATCATATCAATCTTACTGTGCCACAAAAAGCTCTTTGTTATCTGAAAAGCAGCTTTGTTATTTGAATTTGATCTCTGAATTACCTAAATCTAGATATCTAGGTGTTTAAGTTTTAGATACAGAGAAATATATGTACACATTTATATTATTTAATTTGCATTTACATTTTAAACTTCCACTGACTGATATTTCACATATTCCTTTCTTGTGTCAATGATCTAGAAATGTATTTGAAAGGGTGTTTTGAAAGCAAGGTAACTATACTTTGTCTTTGGTTCTTTCTTGCGATTTAAATGATGTTACTGTTCTCTGTGATCTTGTGACTTCGAAGATCAGTATTGATAAATACTGATCAACAAATTGTGTGGGTTTTTGTTGGTTTTTTTTTTTATTCCTACAATTCCCTACAAACTGATTAAAAGAGTTTAATTCAATAGCTGTCAGGAGCTAATGTGTTACACCTTGACTCATGCTGATTTCCGCCTGAAAAGATTAAAAATTATAATATTATGGATCAAACAAATATTGTTTATATTAAAATGATGCCTACTGAGGCACAAGTAAGAAAAGGAGAATTATCATAGAATCATAGAATAGTTAGGGTTGGAAAGGACTGTAATATCATCTAGCTCCCACCCCCCTGCCATGGGCAGGGACACCTCACACTAAACCATGTCACCTAAGGCTCTGTCCAACCTCAGACAATTATTGTCTTCTATGAAGTCAAAGATAATATGTTCTTTTCTAAATAAACACAACTTTCCCACTATATTATGTGGAGGACTTATTCCCCACACAAGCTCTACCTAGCCCCCTATAACTACCTCATTCTTAGATATCTGTTTGGTTTTATTTTTGCACTTTGAAATGGAACTTTTTTTTGGAGACACTGAAATCTGAAACACTAAAAAGACACACACTTATTGTTGTCAAAATGGTAAATCTTTCTAATGGTCAGTCAAGCAGTCAGCACCTAAGACAAACGTGAGACCTCACCTGGAGTATTGTGTGCAGTTCTGGTGTCCTCAACATAACAAGGACATGGAGCTGTTGGAACAAGTCCAGAGGAGGGCTACGAAGATGACTGGGGGACTGGAGCATCTCCCATACAAAGACAGGCTGAGAGACTTGGGGCTGTTCAGCCTGGGGAAGAGAAGGCTGCGTGGAGACCCCCTAGCAGCCTTCCAGTATCTGCAGGAGGCCTATAGGGATGCTGCAGAGGGGCTCTTCATTAGGGCCTGTACGGGTTCAAACTTAAACAGGGGAGGTTTAGATTGGATCTAAGGAAGAAATTCCTGTTAGGGTGGTGAGGCACTGGAATGGGTTGCCCAAGGAGGTTGTGAGTGCTCCATCCCTGGCAGTGTTCAAGGCCAAGTTGGATGAAGCCTTGGGTGGCATGGTTTAGTGTGAGGTGTCCCTGCTTATGGCAGGGGGGTTGGAACTAGGTGATCTTAAGGTCCTTTCCAACCCTAACTGTTCTATGATTCTATAGTCCATCCTTTAATAGATGAGGCTTGTTGGATACATGTAGAGCTATGCCAAAGGACTATTAGGAGACACAATCACCAGAACCTGGAGTTTATCTGTCCCTGAGGTGTGTGTACATTTGGATCCTGTAACTTAGAGTTCACCAGCCCAAAGCTTCCACTGGATCACAGGACATTTGTTCTTTGCCAGATTCTTTGTCTAAGAATGGTAACTCCTCCACTTGCTTCAGGAGTTCCTTGTCCTGCCCAGCTGCAACATTCATTCCTTTCCACTCTGTTTTGGAAATCTTCAAGCTCTAATGGTAATCTACCTTTTTCATTTCTCCAGGGGGGTCAAACTGGTTGACATACCACATCACTAGCTTTATAATATGCCAAAATATGGATTCCTTATTTTAAAAAGTGATAACTTCAAGAGTAATGATGTATTCCATTACTGACCTTTACTGGATTCAAATAGGCTACTTCTGCATTGTGCAAGGGCTGAAGCTCCCACGCTCTGCTTGAGGCTAATTTCAACATACATCTACTTTCCTTATCTAAACAAGTGTCCTTTGAGTAGTGTTTGACGCAATTTACTGGTATTCCCAAGTGAGACTATTAGAGAAAACACCTTTGTAGTTGAAAGTGAAACAATATTTGAGCCTAAATCATGCTGTAAATGCAACTCACCTCAACAGAAATGTATGATGAATTTTATCTCCATGAGGGGTCATTAATAGACAGAGATAGTATGGGAAACAACAATTTCCCTATTTATTTCCCAGCTAAAGTTTCCCTTTTCAGATAATACAAGATCTAGGGCATAGTTAATGAACTAATCAGCCAGAAGGCTTAAAACAAAAGTATTTATTTACACAGTGCAATTATTTGATGGAATATAGTGCCACAAAATTTTTGGACGCCAAAATAAAAATAGTTTTTAAAAGCTATTTGGTGAATTAATGGGAAAAAAATGCCCCTCTTTGTTTCTCTTAAACACTGCGATCTTCTACCATCTGAGTCAGGAAATTCCTATGCACAGATTGCCAGAAGCTTGGGAGACATACCATACTTGGAAGAAAAGTGTCATTGCATGCTTCATCTATTTCTTTCTTCAGCATTTGCTGTCGGCTGATGTGGATGGGATGATTGACCTGTTGTCTGAATATGGCTATTTGCATGTATGGATAGATTTTTTAGAAAGACCTTAAACTTCAAGGATCAGTAAAGAGACCAAATAAGTGAAGGTTTTAAAGACATGGATGCAAGGATATAAAATGTAGTAGATTGTGAAATCCTTATTTTTCTCAAATATGAAGACAATGCAAACTGAAGTTTAAACAAATGTAAAATACTCTTAATGTCTTTGAGGATTGTGAATAAGTAGTTTTCAGTCACAGCACGGATCCCATGTGGCCTTGACAATTAGTAACGTATTTGCTTAATTAATTGACCTTGCTGTACTGCCAAAATGCTAAGTACTGAGCAAGTAAACTAAAAGCCTAAGGAAACTTGGGGAGTCCACAGCAATGTACTGTCTTTATGTAACCTAAATCCTGTGCTCCAACTCTGACAACCCCAGTGAAGGAATTTCATTACACTCAATGTGTATTTCACCATTTTGGATTAATTAATCTTTAAATTAGGCCCTTTGACACTGTCTTATAACATGAAAAATACTTGGATATCTAAAATAACCCCAGTAATCATTCATTTTCTAAACAGAGGTTGGAAGGGCAGTTTGAGATCTATTTTTTTCTTTATCTTTCTTTTCTGGTATTCACCAGCCTGTCCTTTGGCTCAACTGCATGGGTATTAAGAGTATCATGTTACTATTGCAAGTAAACACAGCAATCAGGAAAAAAATCTTTTCAGCCTGCATCACATAAGCTCTATGAGACAAAGACTCTTTTCTTGGTCATTTATTTCAACAGCATCAACTTGACTCCCAAATGGTTGTTAAAAATTAGATGAGGAAGTTTAATAGTTCTTTTTGTCTTAATTCTTCACCCTTAAGATACAGCATTTGAAATCTGCACTACTGAGCGCAGTCATGGTGCTTCACATCTTTCAGTAATTCATTGTAAGGGTTCACTGTTTTACTATTTAAAAATGGTAGTAAATATCAGATCATGGGCTATCCATTCTCTAAGCCTGTGTGCCTGGTTTCAGCTGGAATATTTTTCTTCCTAGTAGCTGGTGCAGTGCCATGTTTCAGCTCTAGTCTGAGAATAATGCTGACAGCACACTGATATTTTAGTTGCTCAGTAGCATTTACCCTAAGAACTTCTAAGTTTCTTATGCTTCTGGCACTGAGGAAGGGCAAAAGAAGACATGAAGGAGGAGAAACAAGACATCTGACAACTGAACTAGTTGCTCAGGGACTGGATAGGCATTGGTCACAACATGGTGAGCAATTGTACTGTTCATCACTGGAGGTGGTTTATATGTTGGTTTTGGGGTTTTTATTCCCTAGAGTTTTATTTCTTTCTCACTTTTTGTTACCTACTAATAAATTACAGTTATTATTAGTAGTATTATATTTTACTTTATTTCAATTATTAAACTGTTCTTATCTCAACCCACAGGTTTTACCTATTTCTGATTCTCCTCCCTATCCCACTGGGAAGGGGGACTGAGCAGCTCTGTAGTGCTTAGTTGCTGGCTGAGTTTAAACCACAACACTCTAGAAGAGTTTCTCCATATCTTTAAATAACCCTATTTTACCCAGCTCTCCATTCTTCTGTCTCCAAGAAGAACCAAGTGGATTAAAAATGTGTCTTTTAAAACACGTGTCTAACCAGCTGCTGTATTATGTCTTTGTTTTTCTATAACAGAGAGAAAAAACATTGCAGTTTGAGTGAGAATCAAGTTATGAAATCCCTGATGTGCAACAACTGTGGTCTAGACAAGTTGAATGGTTTTGCCTGGTCACAAGACAGATAGCATAAAGGAGGAATAGCAGTGAAATTATGAGCTAGTGAAGTAGAACTCCTGGCTAAGAGAAAATACCTCTTAAATAACATTGTAGCCACCTCAAGGCTTGATTAAAAAGACTAATTCTATCTACTTCTTCTAACTATATTAAACCTATTCAGCAGCAACAGCTTGTCTGACCTGTGCATGGGATTAGTTACCACTGAAACTCATGTATTTCAGACTCCTAAAAGCAAAACCCACTTGACATCTGTGAGAAAAGGGCAACAAATATATTACAAAATTTAATGAATCCAATAGAAGTAAGAGTTCAACTGAAGGTGAAGAACAATCATGTTATAAATGTCAATGTGTAGTATAGGCTATTACAGTATTACTTTCCTCCTGATTTTACTAGGGTATCATTGCTGTTTTCAGTTGGGTTCCACCAGTTTAAAACTGGAAAACAGCACACTTAGGCTGCTTTAATGTATAATAGGATAGAAATTATTTGGAGCTGAAGCTCCATCAGTTTAATGGCACAGTGTCAAACAATTTAAGCTCCATCCATGAAAAATATAGATTTTTTTCTAACTGTGTAGAAGTGTTAGTGCTTTTATTCAAGTCTGTATGCGATACTACATCAATAACCAGTATGACAAAAGCAGCATAATTTTCCTTGTGCTCAAAATCAAGTCCATCTATGCTACTAAATGGCTGAACTCTGGTACTCCATAAATCTGGTCTGATGCTCTCATACCAGCCTAAGACCAGTTTAACTCTGGACCACATTGCACTAAGCCACTGAGATAGATAAACCATTGTTTATGAAGAAAATGTGTTTCTGATTACACATGGAAAATGTTTACACAATGCAGCTCCTGCGGGGTCTGAACCAGTATGGCCACAGAGGACAAGGTATTTGACATGTTCCCATAGAAAGGAAAGGCTGAATGAATCACAGTGTTTGTATGGAGAAGCTGTGGAAAGTACTGCAAGAAGGAAGGGAGCATCTCCATTGACCCAGCCACATTCAGCAGCTATTTTCATAATTGCATTTGCTGGCTTCTTTAAAAATAGCTAATGCGGGGCATGGCTGATCTAAATAAGAAATTACTATTTTAACCACTAAGAGTATATGTAAACATTTCCCCCTTCACGCTAAGATTTTGCAAGACAATCAGAAGTGCAATTTTGATAACTGATATGACTGTCTTTTGCTTGACTTGGTTTGTTGCCACTCTATTTCCACCTCTAAGGTCATGTGGGACATAACCATTCCTGTGTCAAGTGAACTTTGCTTTGGTTTTGACAGCTTAAAGAATAGGAAATCCTGTGAACTTCACTACAACTGCTGAAGTATCAGACACTGATGATGTATTTTTCTTTCCCTTCCTAAAGAGGACATGGTAATAAGTAATGATGTCTTCAGTTTCTCTCCATGGGAACAAGCAGGTATCTTATTCATTCAGTTTCAGTACAGACTGAATAACGCTGAACTTCCAGGACTGGGCAGCCTGTATTTCTTCACTGTTCATGTTCATGTAAGTGATTGTCACAGGAGAGGTGAGCAGAAGAGCCTGTCATCATGCAAAGAGACTTTTAGTAAAAAACCAGTCTGAAATATAATCCATACATAAATAACTCCAGGGGAATATTTTATGTAGCATTTTAAAAAAGGAAAAGGATAATTAATTCCACATGCTACTCATTTTTCAGAGAGTGGCACCCAAATCACTGCATCGTATGTAGTAACACCAAGATGTAAGTCTTCCTGTAGCAGTTTGAATAATGCAAGAGGCCTACATCAGAAATTAGGGTAAGAGATTTTCTATTGATAGACTTTCTGAAACCTTCAAGAACTGCTAGAAAAAGAGAAGTTGGCTGATTTTTTTCAAGAGGAGCTGTAAATGGAATTGCTAACTTCTTTCTCATGGACAAGGCTCAGAAACACATGGACAAACAAGTATTTGTCTTTAAACAGAGTCCTGGTAAGCCTGACTGGAAGTTAAGCTAGCAATGAAGATAGGGCTCTTCAGCCATTTTCTTGTCCCAGTGTCTTCTTAGCATTCCCTGGTTTGCATGCCACCAAGCATGCCACCGATGGCGTAATTCCGGTAACCTCCTATGTGAATTTTACATAAGCTTGTTCCCACAGTCTGCATAACTCAATGACACTTTATTATTCGCTTTAATCCAGCCAATTTCTACACCTAGAACAGTCCTAGATCGATATTCCAACTCCTTGGGAAAAAAAATAACTACCTGCCTTTGTAATTAATAGCTATTTTTATGACTCAAATGTGTTCTGCTAAAAATATTCCAGCCAGTAGAATATTCCCTCATTGCTATGGAAGCTACAGTGCTTCTGTATCCTTCAACATGTCCTATCTAAATGACAGCTATAATTAATTAGGGCAAAATTGCATTGGGCAGGATGGTCACTTTCAGTACAATTAACAAGAAATGTTCTGGTACAAAAGAAGAGTTCCCCCACGCTCTACTGCAACAGTAGCCTGACAGGTTAATAAAACCATTTCTAAACAGTTGTAAGAAATCAGCCATCTGATTCAAAAATTCTGTTCCTCAGTTAACTTCTTATTCAGCTACTGAAAACTTCAGTTTCCCATCTGTGAGACAACAAAATCCAATGAAAACAATATTAATATTAATGTTCTAAACAGAAAAGGCTTTCAAAGCATTCATAAAGTGGAAAATAAAAGCAGAAGTATATCCAAAACTTTCTGGCATTTTGCATATTTAAAATTTTTCAGTCTAGCTGCCAGGATTCATTGGCTTAAGAGCAGGAGATTATATTTTATAGAAGTTATTACTATGGGTGGATAGTGATTTAACTTGCATATAATTTGAATGGTTTCTACTATATGGGTCAGTTAACGTTAACTTAATGTTCATACTGTTAAGAATGTGCATTCCAAAATTGCCCACAGGTGTGAAAAACATATTTACTGTGGCTGTTTTAAACATTTCATGCTGGTAGTGTTCATGTCCTGCATAAAGACCACTCAGTAGAATGTGTGTGCGTATGCATGCATATAAGAGCTATCAGTCAAAATGATACAGATATGAAAATACTTTGGAATTCACGGGTGAACTTTTTTTCTTCCATATACAGGGTCTCATTACAGGGCCTACAAGTACTTCTATTTTGAATTCAAGCACACCTATCAACACCAGCTCAATAGTAGCAATAGGTACTTCAAGGCAACGAAAGCTACTTCCGGGTGAAGGTTCACATATTTGAAAAAACCCACAACACAGAGCACAAGGCAGAAAAAAACCAACCCTTTGTTTAGTTTCCATATAGGGAAATGAGTGCAGTAAGAAAATTCAAGATGGCAAGTCTTGAAAGTGAGAAAATTATGGTAAGAAATTTCTTTCAGAAAACTACTATAATTTAAAAGCTTAATTCTGATCTTGAATTGTAGGGAGGCAGTGGTGGAGTGTGTCTCTTTTTGAGAGAGAAAGAGTGTGGGATTTGGGTTAGCTTTTTCATTATGGGTCTCAAAAGTGATGTTCTGCTACCTTACTGAGAAAAGTACCTGCCATTTCTTCTCTATCTGGATTACTAAAGCTATTCTAATTTAACTTGTAATGTGTATTATTACCATATAAACCCAACAGTGAAGATGAAGAGAGACATTTGTGTTTATACCTATAAAAAACAAAAGTCTATGGCAGACCAAGGAACTAGGATCTGTGTCCCTGACAGTTCATCGGGCTCTCTGGGTTGCAGACACTGCTTCTGAGATGTACAACAGCTTCCCTAGGAAGCGTGGCTGTTGTTTATGTAAGGCACTCATTTTTTACTGCTGTGACTTGGCACCATCATGTGGCCACTTTGAGTTTGCTCAACTTAACAATTTACATACAAAAATATTTGCAATGAATTAATTAGAATATACAAATTATTTCAGTTTGGTTTAGAAGGAGATGGTACATACCTTAAATATATGTTCACTGAATTCTAAACACAATTGTCCTTCCCCCCTCCCCCCGAATCTGTGATCCATTTAATCATGATTTTTCTCAGGATCCCTAAATTAGAAGCTGACAGGCCACGAAAGTTTAAGGCATTTTCAGAGCTTGGTCTTGGCCCAAACTTTACCATTAGTGTACTAAAGTATCATATTATAGACAACTATCCTCTTCCTCACTTTTGGAAGTAATTTGCAGGATTAAACAGGACTGTATTACACCAAAAATCCCAAAGGATTTAGAATTTCAGTAAATCTCACAAGCATGTTGCTTACAACAGTTGGATCAAACAGGCAAACAGGAGTTAGCAAGGTATTCCTTTTGCAAAGTTTCAGGTTCAAAATTAGAACTAAAATACTTTGTGATGTAAATCTGTATTCTGATACATCTGCATAAGTATTTCAGCTAGATATAACAAAGTATTATCAAGTGTTAGTGTGTAAAAGGCCCAGAGGTAGAGATCTCCATATATTCTTGTTGCTTATACATAGGCACATCTTTATGCTCACCATAAAGGATTTCTATCATTTACTTCAGAGCAGAATAATGAGAAATAGTAGTGTAACTTATAGGAATATATTTTCAGTATTTTTTTAAAAAAATATATACATGAAATACAGTTCATCTGTTTCATTACAATAATGCTAAATTTGGTTGTCTTTTGATAAACTATACCAGTTTAGCTGAAATATTGTATCGATACTCTTTAAAATATAAACGAGTTATATACAAATACAAAATAACATTACAAATCTTTTAATTGAGGTTAAAAATAATCTAAATATATTGCAATGACTTGCACATCCAGATACAGGTGTCCTGCTGCTAGAAAGACTGCAGTAAAATCAGATGTAGTTTTTCGGATTCCTCAGGCTGAGGTAATGCCCACTTCTTCTTTACATACTGAATGTCTATCTCTCCAGACTCTTGGGCCAGCACAATTCCTAACAATCCATTTGATTTTCCTGGTTCTCCCAGTAGAGCCATAGTTATAACACTGAAATAAAAAGAATGGAAGAGTGGATTTTAATCAAGGTGAAATTAACAGAAATTGGTGCTTTCAAAATGTGGTTTTAGCAGGTTACTTACTGATAACTATGATTCCTTTCTTCTGCTTACCACAGTGTAATATTACTCACTATTTCAATACCCAGCATGTTCTTTAGCTTTCCACCAGTTGCAATCATTTAATGTAAATATAACAGGCAATTCTTTCCCTGTTCACAGATTCCAGCATCAATTTCTAATCATGACTTAAAAATTATTTCAAGATTGTAAAAATGAACTATGTTTTATGGTATTTTGCAGTACAGAGCAACATCTTTTTAAATTATATGATTTTCTCCTCAAACTAGAAGCACTTTGGTATAGCTTACAAGGCTACAAGTAAAACTGTTAGTCAGATGGATATTCACTAAGACTAACTTAAGCCTAGGGAAGACAGAGTCTCCCAGTAGGGAGAAAACAGAATCCTCATGACTAATCCTGAAAGCTTAAACTAAACTGCTTTTCTGCATCAGTCTGTAGAAGACCCAAGTCTCTACACTGACTACAGGAACAGTAGAGTCTACCCTGATGTTACTCTTGGTGAATACAGTCTAGCCAAGAACAGTGCTTACTTTGTGACAATGAACACAATTTATTTCTTTATATTGGTAACCATGCCATATATACACATTTTAAAATGTTGTTCAACATCTTGCCTATTTTAGGGGTTGATCCTGATCCAGCAAAGATGTCTTTGAATTTAAAAATTCTCGTGATTTTAGTGGGAACAGAATTTTTCACTCCATATAAACAGCAACTGCTCCATGTACAGACATCTGTTCCAACTGATATTAGTATAAATAGAAATCAGGAAGAGTGTTATTATTTCTCCTTTATCACTACATAATAAGTAAATAAAGATAAACTAAAACTTAGCTCACTAGTTTCTTTCCACACCTCCAATAGCTAAAAAAAATATAGTTGGAAAAGCAAATTCTAATAAACATTTAATGTCAAGCAAAAAAACCCATTCAGACTCTAATAAAAATGTAGATGATGTTAGTATTTTGTTAAAAAGAGAATAATACCATGTTCTTACTTCTCTGGAATAGCCTGCTT
This sequence comes from Agapornis roseicollis, assembly GCA_002631895.1. Lineage (NCBI taxonomy): Eukaryota > Metazoa > Chordata > Aves > Psittaciformes > Psittacidae > Agapornis > Agapornis roseicollis. The sequence continues at coordinate 125,177 of NDXB01022434.1, forward strand.
TGCCACAGGCAACAAATCATTTTCCAGAAGATCCCAAATGTAAATATTAGATGATGCGTCCAGGACAAAAAACACAGCAGGTCTTGTTAAAGCCCACTGCAGGGCAATTATTGGCTGGCCGTTTGTGCTGTTGTTCCACTGCATGAGGGGATACTCTGATGTCATTTGGTGTAACCGGATACTTCCATCTGAACAGCCAACCTATATTGTAGTCAAAAAGAAAATTGCAATTTAATTCTTGAGAATTAAAGCTAAATCGAAAGGCAGGCACACATCACTGCTTCCAGGTATTTTCTTATAACCTTTGTCTCACCTATTGTAACATTTACAAGTTTGCTCTATTTCAGGTACAAATGAAACTACTCTATGAAAAAAGAAAATAACTTACTACCCTCAGCCACCTTTACATCCACACTGGTAAAGGAAAGTTCTGACTGCACACAGGTGACACAAAATACTTGTGGTGTAGCCAAGCACATTCATTGGATACCTTAGGCAATCACAATAAAATCATACAAATCGTGGCAAATTTAGAAAGAAAACTTTTTAGGAGATGACTGAATACAAATACATGCAAAGATAAGCCGATGGAAAATCCTACCAAAGCTAGATTCAACTTCCACTGAATCAACTTTCATAAGGGAGACAAATAAAAACAGCCAGTGTGCTTAATATGAACGGCTGGAGGCATATTTGAACACACCTGACCACAGGGTACACATCTCCTGATGTGGGAGAAAAGGAAATCAGGGAATGCCCACAGCTGCCCAAGAGATCTTTATTTTCCAGCAATACTGATATTTTTGTCTCCAAATTGATTATGTCAATATGATGAGTGAGAAACAGCTGAGGCTTCATTAGCAGCAGAAAACCTGCTTGTAATGATGAATTTTGGTAAAAGCAAAGGGCAAGTTATAACACTGAAGTAAGACTGACATTTGCTTCCACAAAACAGATGGTCCACCTTTTACACAAGCAAAGTTCAAACACCAGGACACAAGATTTGTTGTCACAGGTTGGAATTAATGAGGTAACTCAACTACCACATCTAGTCAAATGCACCAAATTAGAAATCCGCCCTCAGCAAGTAATTAAAAAATGAAACTTGCATTATAATAAAATGTTTTCATACCAAGAATAGTGGCTTTCCAAAAGGGAAGAAATCAATTGCATTGATGCTTATTGATCTCAGTCCGCTCTCCTTGGGTTTGAACAGCTTTGGAAAAACTTTTAAATCATGTCTTGTACCGTGGCCCACCAGTCCCTGTGAACAACATGAAGAAAGTGAATTAAACAAAACAAAATTTGCATTATCACTATTACAAGAAGTTGTTAAATAAATAAAGAGCAGCTACATTAAAAGATCCTTATCAGCTAACAAATGTTAATAGCTAGCAGATTTTAGTAATAGTCCCAAAGTATGAATTTTATATACAATACACTTATAAAATTCCAAGGAAATGGGGTAGGTTCCAAAGGAAAAAAACAAACCAAAACAAAACCAAAAACCAATGAGATGAATTTCAGCAGATTACTCACAATATTTGTTCCAACAATGAAATTGTTAGGATTAGAACACAGAAATTTAATGGTCAGTGTCTGAGGCATTCTCTGGCGTACATCCTTTGGGAAAAGGCTAGGAAAAGTAAAAAAGACTGCATAAATATAGGAAGTTGTCTCCTAAAGCTATGTAAGTACATAGAGAAACTCTTGATCTAAAATGTCTATGACTAGCTCTAAGAAGCAACGTATATTGAGAAAACTGAAACAACTAATGAAAATATTGTTAAACATACCCTACATTAATTCTACAAGGTACACATGTGAAATCTAAGTGCCTGTTTCTTACCTGTTATTCAAGTCCATAGTTGAGCTATGTACTAACTTCACTTTTCCTCCAGGAACTAAACCTAAAATTATATAAAATAATTATTTAAACTGAACGGAGCACTTTGCATTAAATATTATCATCAAATCAAAACCTAAACTAATAAATAAAATTATATTTTATAATTGTTTAATATAGATAGAGCTTTTGGTATGTAACAATCTTACATCACTGATAACTACGTACTTCAGAATTCAAATCTGAAGAGCTGTAAACTGACAGAAAACAAAGAATGAGGGCAGATAAAAGGAAACATGATTTGGTTTAGTTTTATAGTATATGTATAACAGCCTGTAATAGCACTCTATAAAACCCAATTCAGTGATGAAAATGCAAATTTATGTCACTTGGATCTTTGACAATGAATTCTAGTAATAAGAAACTGTAATAATGCTTCCATAAAGTTGGCCTATGTTACTTGTTCCTAGAGAGCAACATTAATAACTCAAATCCTTCAAACACAAGAATTGTTTGAAGAGGAAAATAAAAATTAAAATAAAAAATAAAAATAAAATAAAATAAAATAAAATAAAATAAAATAAAATAAAATAAAATAAAATAAAATAAAATATTGCTGGTGGTAGTAAAACTGCGTCAGCACAGAACCATAGCTTTAAAATGTACCTTTCCACAAACGTAATACCCAGCATTTGCAGTTTAATATAGCTAAACATTGAACACAAGCTTGTGAAATAGAAAACTGATAAAAAATTCTATTTTGTTAGCATTACTTTATTGTTTATATATGTACTTTAAAAATGTATCAGGATTTTAGTCACAGCCTTTTTCAGTTAGGTAAGTATGTAAGTCTGATTTTGTTCAAAGAAGTGATTTTCTTCACTCACATAACAAAAGAAGAACTGAACAGACTTCGCTCTACTTTTTTTCATGGAAACGTTTTCTCACCCAAAAGAGAAATTTCAGGAAAATGGAGATATAGGCAATAACAAAAGCATTATAACTGACTTGATTAGAACTAAAGAAAGGAGGACCAAGGACATTAAATCTCATGTTCTTTGAATAAAACAAAAACCAACCAAACAAAAGTGTTCAAGACACAGAAATCTGCTTTGACACTTTATGTGGTTGTCTAGTGGCACCAATACAGAATTAGCAGATGAGATTCAGATCGCAGATAAAATAATTCTCGTGATAACCTGACCAATAACCCCAAATAAGACATATGTCCAATTCAAAATGAATCTTTTCCTCATAAGTTTGGCCTTCATTTAAAGTATTTTTTCCCATCACTGACTCTTCTCTCTTCTAACTTCATAATAAACTCAAACACTTTATTCTACTTCCAATGTAAAGTACTCACCTAAATCAGTTTGTGAACCAGCTAAATCCACTTTTTGTAACTCAACAACTACCTGAAAAGTCAATTATTTCACATTAATAAGCAATAAATATTTCCCAGATTTCAAAGTTTTTAACTTTAAATAAATTATGACATAAATCTGAAGAAGCACTTAGATAGGCAGATCTAACACTGCAATGATTACAGGTATATCCTTTATTCCCTATCAATGTCTACAATGCTTCAAATAGCTTCAAATGCCTGCTGGAAGTTCCCTGCTGGAAAACAGAATATGAGAGATTACATTCTACACTTAATCACTACTTGGCACCTTATGTGGTTTGGCTGGTCATGAAAAAACACCCTAAACCCCCAAATAAGGAACTGTAACACACTTCCTATGCTTTTCATGGGACATAACGGGAGGGTCATTTGCCCTGAATCTGTTGCTACTGAAGTTATTTAGAGCTTTAAGGGTAATAACTAGTGATACAGAAGGGAAATACTTCTATCCCCTTATTATTCACTAAGCCATTCAGTTCCTCCAGCAAGATCAATTCAGATGCAAACAACAGATTCAGCAGCTGGGCCAGAGCTGTAACAGAAGATGACTGCAAACTTCTGATAGAAGGAAGAGTTGTCAGGACAGCAATTAAGAGCAACAGACCTAGTGCTTACCTGAGCATTACATTATAGGCAGGGTAATCTTATTCACAGATTTTCATGTTTTGACTCTGGAATATTTATTTTATATAAATTATGAATGTCATTTCTCACACACATTCAGTACAGCCTCTGACACCACTATGATTCAAGTAACAAAGTGGGTGTGTGAAAGAGGACCAAGGTCCTCTTACACAATTAATAGAAACATGTAAACCTATTCTTATGAAGTAGAACTACTGATTGCCTTTTGTCATGAATTCATGTACCCGTTAATAGTTTGCTTAAGGACAGTACCATGGCATTAGGAAGTCAGGTCAAAAATTTTGAGGTTTGCACTGGTGTAGTTTTCAGGGAGGGAATTCTCATCACAAATCCTGGATTTGGGTTGCTGTACTAGAAATATTTTATTATTCCAACAGAAGATATTCTCTCCTTTCATACATATATTACTTACCCATATATTGAGAATTCCATTTTCATCCATTGAAGCTATCTGAAATGGAGGCTCTGACATTTCTATGGAAAAAACAGTAACAATATATGTTCATATACTTTTCTTAATGAGAATTTTTCTTAACGAGAGAGTGGTAAAACACTGGAACAGGCTTCCTAGAGAGGTGGTCAATGCCCCAAGCCTGTCAGTGTTTAACAGACATTTGGATAATAACCTTTAACAACACACTTTAAGTTTTGGTCAGCCAGTTGTACTAGATGAATATTATAGGTCCCTTCCTACAGAAATATTCTATTCCGTGTATCTATCTACCCTAGTATGTTCAGTTTATTCTACCAGAAAGGCAGGTGATCTCTGCATTTTTAAAAATGTCAGGTTTCTGCATGGACTTTGGAACAGAACATAGAGCACATTAGATGAAATCTTGCAAAACCTGCAATATGCAGCACATTTCTTTGGAATGCCACATATTTCAAAGTGAAAATCAGCAATGGAAGTAATAACGTCTCCTCTAGCACACTGCCCGAGAATTTGAGAGGTATAAGAATTTCTTTTTAAGGGTTGGTCGTAAAAAAATTAGGCAAAAGGCTTTTTTAGTGCTTTCAGATATAAGAAATTGCTTCACTGATACAGATAGGGAAGCCTCAAGACTTTTCTAAAGGCAGTTTTTTCAGTGATAACTTGTTTTATCATGGAAGAATAACAACCATGTACCCACATCTGATGTGATGCTGCACTGAATAATATTACATAAAAATAAGAGCAGAAAATAAACATGAATGTTGTATTCAACTGATACTACAGACAACTGAAGAGTCAGAATAGAATTATAAACTGGATTTTGGCTATATTTGTTTCACTAGATACCTGCAGAAGGACTCGGATGTATTGATGCTTTGAAAACCAGTTTACATACCATCCTGGTAAGAGAGGCTTGAGAGTCCATAATTCTGATGGGTGCAGAATGAGGTTGAGACAGGTTCCACTGCTATTATAGGAGAGGTGTGGTTTACTGAGTTTAGAATGCCATCTGTAATTAAGGATAATGAAAGTTAAACACAGTATTATTTCCAACAAAACCAAAACCCTGATCACTTTTCAGCTTGTAAGAGAATGATTATAATGAAAGAACAGCAAATAATAAACTTAAGAATTATGTTTACAAAGCCTCAAACATGAAAGGAATTATGCCAATTTCAAGCTCCATAAACAGAGGTAGAAGTAAATCACTTCTTACTACAGAAAAGATAAAATTGAAGAAAAAAATCACTCTTAATAGAAAGTAACTACTCTGAATCAAACAACTTACCACAGGAAAGAACGCATTGACTCTCTAATAACATTTTTTAATGTGTTGTGTGGGGCAACTTCAGTGTGCATTCTTTGTCAGATACTCTTGATCTCCAGACTTGCACTGTGCACTGAACTTAATCCCATTTAAGACTAAAAGCATAAAGCTTCCTAAGTACACAGCATTAAAACCTGCTTGATTATATATGCAACTGCATGAAACCGTATACACACATTTGACTACTAGCCCATTGTGCAACACAAGACCAAGCATCCTTTGTCTGCCAAAAAATTTAAGTCTAAACAGCTAACTAGTGTTCACTTTTACATGGCTACTGCAATTAGATATGCTTGAGAATAAAACAGGATTTTCTGCATGTGTGTGGTAGATTTTTAAAGAAACATAATCATATCTCAGTGCAAGTTAAATTGTAGCACCTGCACACAAGAAAAGGAAAAATACATAAAGGACTTATCTTGCAGTAATAAAGTTCTTTTTAAAAATATGGCTATGCTTTATTTCTCACTCTAGGATACAATAAAGCACCAAGAAAAACAGGACCAATTTATTATTAAGACTGAGACAAATGCTGGTCTGTACACCTCATTCTCAATATCTCATCATACAAGTATGCACAATGAAAACATCAGTAAGCTAAATGACTTGCTTCTCTATTTAATTGCAATAACAAACATTGGTAATAGGCATAAAGATCCATTCATTTCCATCAGATTCATAAAACTATAAGAATCTCATACATCAACTAAAAGGCACAGTGAAATACTTCAGGTTGCACCTTCCAGTATGTCAGTTATACGCCCCAAATAAACTTCTGCAACTTCTGAATTCACTGGCTATGAATTATAAAAACATTTACAAAAGTCTTTGTTATTTTGATCACACACTCAATGATCCAAGTGCAGAAAAAGAGAAATGCGATGACACAAAAATGTCTAAGTATGAAAGGAGGTCACCCACAAGAACTTTTGAAAAGTAAACTTCTGGCTTCTCAATATGTACACAACACTAAATTATCATAGAATCATACAATAGTTAGGGTTGGAAAGGACCTTTAAGATAATCAAGTTCCAATCCCCCTGCCATAAGCAGGGACACCTCACATTAAACCATGTCACACAAGGATTCATCCAACCTGGCCTTGAACACCACAAGGGATGGAGCACTCACAACCTCCTTGGGCAACCCATTCCAGCATCTCACCACCCTAACAGGAAAGCATTTCTTCCTTATATTCAATCATAACCTCCCCTGTTTAAGTTTGAACCCATTACCCCTTGTCCTGTCACTACAGTCCCTAATGAAGAGTTCCTCCCCAGCACCCTATAGGCCCCCTGCAGATACTGGAAGGCTGCTAGGAGGTCTCCACGCAGCCTTCTCTTCTCCAGGCTGAACAGTCCCAACTTTCTCAGCCTGTCTTCATATGGGAGATGCTCCAGTCCCCTGATCACCTTCGTGGCCCTCCTCTGGACTTGTCCCAACAGCTCCATGTCCTTTTTATGTTGAGGACACCAGAACTGCACACAATACTCCAAGTGAGGTCTCACAAGAGCAGAGTAGAGGGGCAGGATCACCTCCTTCGACCTGCTGGTCACGCTCCTTTTGATGCAGCCCAGGATACGCTTGGCTTTCTGGGCTGCAAGCACACACTCTCAGCTCATGTTCATTTTCTCATCGACCAACACCCCCAAGTCCTTCTTGGAGGACTACTCTGAATCTCCTCTCTGCCCAACCTGTAGCTGTGCCTGGGATTGCTCCCACCCAAGTGTAGGTCCTTGCACTTGGCATGGTTAAACTTCATGAGGTTGGCATCAGCCCACCTCACAAGCATGTCAAGGTCCTTCTGGATGACATTCCTTCCCTCCAGCGTATCCACCAAACCACACAGCTTGGTGTCATCGGCAAACCTGCTGAGGGTGCACTCAACCCACTGTCCGTGTCAGCAACAAAGATGTTGAACAAGACCGGTCTCAACACCGATCCCTGAGGGACACCACTCGTCACTGGCCTCCAGCCAGACACTGAGCCATTGACCACAACTCTTTGCGTGCGGCCATCCAGCCAGTTCTTTATCCACCGAGTGCCCCACCTATCAAATTGATGTCTCTCCAATTTAGAGACAAGGATGTCATGTGGGACAGTGTTGAACGCTTTGCACAAGTCCAGGTAGATGACATCAACTGCTCTACCCCTGTCCATCAGTTCCATAACCCCATCATAGAAGACCACCAAATTGGTCAGGCAGGATTTCCCCCTAGTGAAGCCATGCTGGCTGACACCAAGCACCTCGTTGTTTTTCATGTGCCTTAGCATGCCTTCCAGGAGAATCTGCTCCAACATTTTGCCAGGCACAGAGGTGAGATTGACAGGTCTGTAATTCCCTGGGTCATCCATTTTCCCCTTCTTGAAAATGGGGGTTGTATTTCCCTCATTCCAGTCTTCGGGAACTTCACCTGATTGCCATGATCTCTCAAATAGGATGGACAGTGGCTTAGCAACCTCACTTGCCAGCTCCTTCAGGACCCACAGATGGATTTCATCAGGTCCCATGGACCTGTGTAGGTTCAGGTTCTTAAGATGGTCTCAAACCAGATCCTCTCCTACAGTGGCCCAAGGTCTTCATTCTCACAGTCCCTGTGTCTGACTTCCAAGACTTGGGTGTTGCAGTCAGAGCCTTTGCCATTGAAGACTGAGGCAAAGAAGTCATTCAGAATCTCAGCCTTCTCCAAATCCTGTGTAGCCAGTTCACCCGATAGCTTCCGGAGGGGGCCTACGTTGTTCCTGGTCTTTTATTTTCAATGTACCTGTAGAATCCCTTGTCATTATTCTTAACATCCCTTGGGTCATATCTAAACAATGCAACAAATTAATTCGACATTACTTTTTGTTGCTGTGCTTCTCTGCCATTAAGAATGTGGAAAAAGCCTACTACAGCTGCCAACTGACCACAGTGCTACAGATGATGTTCATGTGACAAGCTGGATGGCAGAAAACTGTATGTCCAGGTTTTGCTCCAACATGCTACTCATACTTTAAATAACTGGTATTTTTCCTGAGATCCAATCAAAACCTCCCCTGGTACACTTGAGACCATTTCCTCATGCCCTAATCACTTGTTACTTTGGAGAACAGATCAACACCCACCTTGCTACAACCTCCTTTTAGGTAGTTGCAGAGAGTGACAAGGTCTCCCTTCAGCCTCCTTTCCTCCAAGCTAAACAACCCCAGTTCCCTCAGCCATTCTTTGTAAGACTTCTGTTCTACACCCTTCACCAGCTTTGTTGCTGTTCTTTGGACGTGCCCCATCACCTCAATGTTTTTCTTGCAGTAACGGGCCCAAAACTGAACACAGTATTCAAGGTGCAGCCTCATCAGTGCCAAGTACAGGGGGACAATCCTTTTCCTAGTCCTGCTAGCCACATTATTTCTGATACAAGCCGGCATGCCGCTGGTTTTCTTGGCCACCTGGGCACAAGCTGCCTCATGTTGACCAGCATCCCCAGGTTCTTTTCCATCAAGCAGCTTTCCAGCCACTCTCCCCCAAGCCTGTAGTATTGCATGGGGTTGTTGTGACCCAAGACACGACCCAGCACTCAGCCTTGTTGAACCTCATACCACTGGCCACAGCCCATCAATCCAGCCTGTCCAGATCCATCTGCAGAGCCCTCCTACCCTCCAGCAGATCAACGATATCACCCAACCTGGTGTCACATGCAAACTTACTGATTGCAAGCTTATGCTTGCAGTGTACGCTTGGATATTTACCTTGTATGCAACCTCACAGAAACATCAAGGATTAAATGACAATTTGCACAACTGCAAATTGCAGCCTTTAAGTGACATTAAAAAAATATTACATTTGATTTTGAAAATACATTTTGTGTGGTTTTATGTATATAAAGAAATGTAGATTATATTAAGGGAGATAACATCATGAAAATTGACTAAGCTAATGGTTTTAGATGAGGAAGTAGTTGAGTAGTTCATTTTAATATTACAATGGTCCTTAGGTTCTACATCTGGTCCACGTCTGTTCTTACTGTGTGATGCATATTGAGCTAGATTACATTTCTTTAAAGCAATTACTGATTGGCAATTTTTACTACACTAAATATAATTTCTGAACTAGCTGAACTAGGTTACTAAGAAAGAGTGTTCTTAGCAGTTAGCAGTGTAATTGTTTCACTGCCCAAAAAATGACTAATCAGAATGCATAGATACTAACCAGTGGAAAACGTTGGAACTCTAAATGTCCAGTCAGTTTCACTGATCATGATATGAGGGTGCATTCTGGACTCTTCATGGAGATCCCACACCAACAGTGAACCATCTACTGTTCCAGCAAAAACTAATGTTGTTTTATTGGGACTAAAGCAGCAACATATCACCTGTTAAGCAGAAAACACATTCATGGTTGATATTATGATAAATGCCAATGACTTGATATGCCCAAAACATTTGTTCTTCCTAGGCATGTAAATCCAGAAAAGATAGGTTACATGCATTTACAGCAGAAGGACAACTTATTTAAAAGGGAAGAAGGATACATGACTTTCAGTAGGTGTTCCTTTGAAAGACAATTGTGTAATCTGTATCTACTGCCACAAAACTGAAAAGTGTGATTCAGCTGTATGATAGTGATAGGTAAAGAGAAGTTCTGACAAAATCTAAACCAGTGTTTTACTTCTGTTCACTCTTTAACCATGAAATCGAGACACAGTTAAGAAAAAAAAAAAAAAAAAA
>NDXB01022434.1:135729-151586 GCA_002631895.1 Agapornis roseicollis
AAAAAACCCCCCAAAACAAACAAACAAACAAAAACCCCCACCAAAACCAACCAACCAATCAACCAAAAAAATACTATGACCATCACTACATTCTAGTACTGGATAAAAAAGGATTTAGAATTAGTGATTTTCCTTACTAAGCTCAAATGTTTCTCAAAAGATAATACATCCATCAGCAAAACAAGACAACAAAAAACCAAAATACATATCTGACACAAACATAAATATATAATAAAGCCTTTTATTCTATGGGCAAATATACAATGTTATTAAAACATACCTCTGAGTCACATATTAAAACTTTCTGAGGACTGGAGGGCTGCCAGATGTTCCAAACACATATAATGCTCTTTCTGTTCAGTAAACCAACACCTGGCTTTTTGGGTAAACCATGAGCAGAAAGTAACATCTGCCTCTGAACTTGAGACACATACAGACAGGATATATTTCGGTCTAAACAATCAAAAAAAAAAAAAATGCCAGGGAAGAAAAGCAATAAATAAAAAAAGTAAACTCCCTACAGATAAAACCCAAACATTTAGCTGCTATAGCAACAACTGAAGAAGCAAAGACATAATTATGAAGAATATTTCTATTAACAGTGGCTTGCTTTAGGCACTACACAAGAAAAAGGAGGGATGAGAGAGGGAATCCAAAAAATTAGAAGTAGAAAGAAAAAAAGGAAGAGAGCCAAAAAGTCTGATCTGACATCAGTATATATATACTCAAAATAAAGCTAAGTCTCAAACAGGAAGCAGCACCGGCCAGGCTTTTTCTGGTTCATCTTACGTGCTCATGTTAAAATACATATGGGCTTGTGTTATAATAGGTCTTCCTAACATAGTTACAGATGCTCCATTTTTCATTTTAATTTTTATATAAAATTCTACTATTTATAGGGGGAAGATATAACTGCAATTCAAAAAGATCAAGCCATACTCTCCGTGTTCAATAACCTGGCTTTATTTGCAGCTTTGGCCTTGCTGTCAGCATAAAGAGACTAAACAAATTATACCTCTTGGGTGGCTCTTCAACAACAGAGGTAAGAATTACCTCCAGAGCACCCCTGTATCGTGCTAACTGCTAGCTATATTTCTGGTTTCACAGCAGCTGGGTGCTCTGATGACACGAATCTGCACAGAGCTACAGCAAGACTAGCACAATTAAAAGTAGACTTTACATCATTTATGGATCCTGTGCTGTTTGCACATCAGTCATGACAAACAGCATGGTACTTTGCATAAGTAAGAAGAGTTCACACTGTATATTAGAAGGTGTAGAATAAAGTTCCCTTACCATGGAGGAATGGCTGGTTAGTATTTAACTGGAAACAGCTATCACTAATAGACAGACTGGTTTGTCGAGATCTTAGTTTCCACCTGGGTTGTGTTGCAACTTGATCTTCCTCTAGCAAAACAGCAATCACCTTTCAAACATAATTACATTTATAGAAATAAAAGGGTCATTTTATCTTTCAGCTTTGCTACTTGTAGTTTTCTAAATTATGTGGGTTAGTTTAATAAACCTTTATCAATTCTCTTGATGATTTCATACCTTCACAAATACAGCTTACAGAATAAAAGTTGTACAGCTCTGGTTCAATTTCTTTGCAGAGAGATAAATCTCCCTGATAAGGAGTATTATTTATGTAATTTATTTAAATTAGTCAGAATGAGTACTGTAAGTAATCTATCACACTATATGCTTATGCATACAACTCATAAGGGATATTAAGTACATAAGCATACCTGGCAAGCAGACCGGAGGAAATTTGCTAATCTTTGTGAATCAATTTTCGGTGTCAGAGCTCCATTCACTGATGTATCCTGGCTGTTTATGGGACCTAATTAAAAACAAACCCCAAAAACTTCAAAGGGAAATCAATTAAGGAAACCATAAGAAAAATGCCATTTTCAAGAAAGAGTGGAATGAATCAACTTCTCTTCAGCAGAAATAACAATACTGAAGAACAAGATCTGCTGGGGAAACATATCTCCTGCCAACACAAAAAGCAATCCAGAAGGAAGAACCTGTTTCTGCCACTCACTCCCCACCCCGTCCAGAAGGGGATTAAAAATGTCTATAGCAAAAATTTTGGCAATTAATGGGTACAAAAGAGAAAGTTTACATGCATACATTCATAAATTAGTAAGATTAAAATGTACTTCCACCTCCAGATACAAGAGCGCTTTCTCCTGGATGTTGTGTCCATTTCTCCAGTGTCTCAACTTCCTCAGTCTGGATGTCTCTCTCAAGATTGTCCTCATTACACTGAACATATGCCTTAAGTAGACATATAAAGTGATCAATATATGGTTGACAGAGATATGCCAGCACATAACTTAATAGAATGTAAAGTACTTTTAAAAGGATGTGCTCAACTTCTTCTGTTTCTAAATTCTGTCCTAAACACACTGACACATTGTCACTATTCTGTGCATGCAAATTTTACCACATTTCCCACAACAGTGCTAGACCTACTCAAAAAATACAGAATGTCTTCAATGATGCATAAACACTAAACCCAGAATATTTGGGGTAATGAGCCACAGACATACAGAAAACCCTTTAGAAAATGAGGAACAAACACAAGAGAGTCACCTTCTAGCACAAAAAGGAAATGGCCAAGAGTTTTTGTATAATTGCTTTATGAAAAAAAAAAAAAAATCATCGATTTATGACTCTGCTGTCCTCTTAGTAACTTTCTTTCATAAGGAAAATTATCTTCCAGAACAAGAATCAGCACTTGCAAGATTTAAATATTACTACAAATTTGTCACCCACCTGCTTAGTGTTCATTTTACCAAAATTCCTGATATACATGTCGTACTCATTTACAGGAGGCAAATCCAGTAAAGAATAACTTAGTGAGAAGTCCAGATCAATTAGTGGGAGAAGTTCTGAACTCCGTTTTCTTCAGAATGAATTACAAAAGAGAAACACAAAAATGGTTAAGATCAAGTATTTGGTATTCCAAAAGAAAAGCAACCAGAGATCTAACAATCCACTTGTCTATACAAACTGAAGCTGTAACAAAATTTACTGACAGAATACGAACTGAAGCTGTACCAAAATTTATTGACAGATAAAAATATACCAACAGAAGTACATTTAACATTGTTATGAATTCCTATTTAATGTTACATTGAGATAACTATAATATTTGAAAATGCAATACTGATTGCAAATAGCGAACTTAAGTGGCTTATTATTAAACACAAATTGTCAAAGCATAGCACAATCATCTTGCCTAAGCATTCAAAAGCTGTTTTCTCTGAGAGGTAACAGATGACTGTCCCCTTCTTCCTATTGCTAGGATGGTGAGTAATTCTCCTATACTCATTTTATTAGCTTACATACCCTCTATGGGTACATGCTTTACAAAGACTGTCTATAATGTCCTGGTTTTGTTAGACTTATGCACATGTATTTTAGATGACCTCCACCGGTAACAGACTGCCTGAATTTGTACCTCTTCACGTCACAAGGGAAACAAATAACAATAGCAGCAGCAACCCTAAAATGTGTTTTGAACATATATACTAAATAACTCTATTACTGATTCATAACCTGTGGGCATAAATAATGACCTCTTTCCCCAAAAGTAGGCCCACAAAACCCATCTGTTCCTGAACTATTGGACTTGATCTAAAATGTATGAAAATGAGTACTCCACATTGAGGTAGACTGTGCATTTTTCACTTATATTTTTTGGGTTTGATAACATTAGTAGTATTTAAGATATTAGAAACTTCCCTGTCCTATGAAATGACAAATTTTTCCATCTTCCCAAATTTCCTTGATTGAATGATAAAAAACTAACTCAACTGCCTTATCCAGCTTCCTTCAACCCCTTTACTTTCTGCCTACCTCGATTCTTAATTTTTCCTTCTTTGCTCACAAATAAACTGTATTTTGATTCTCAATTGGAAAACAAGTCTACCTGCATATGTTCTATCTTACTATATGTGATATTAAAACATTTATGTGATATTTCTTATTACTACCGACTACAATGAGATTCCCACCACTCCACTTGTATGGTTGTGTGGATAATGAAAAGAGAGTCAATCTCTGTCACAATTCACACAACTATCTATCTACTTTAATGTCATAAAACTGTTAAGATATTTTAAGAGTTAACTGCTTGAATTACATACAGATGTCCGTTTACAAGTTAATGCCATGCTCTTGCTATACTACAGATTCCTTGACAACAAGAAAATTTTTGTAGCCTTCCTTTCTCTCTTGCACTTTCATTTTTTAAAAATATACTTAATACAAATACAAAGCAGATGCGATTAGGGGTCTGTAGCAATTCAGTATCTAAACAATCTTGAAGATACATATTCTAGCTGCAGTTTCTTCTCAGTAAAGTAGTCTTTGAAAAAGGAAAGCTCTAGAGCAATATGAGCTGGAATTTCTCCTCCAGTATTTTAGGCTGGATTTTTCTTTATGTATAAGAATTTTCACATCTCATTTTTGTTATTTGGTGACATCTACTGCATTTTCTCATCCATGTTTTATTTTTACTTCCACTTCTAATGCATCACCTTTTCACAAATACTGTGGGCACAGATTGCTGAGATACAATTCAAAAGTATGAAACTTGTTTCCTAGTTACAAATGTTAATGATACATGCAGACAAATTCTTAAAATAAACTAACAGGCCTCATATTAATACTTGCAACTCCAAAGTGCCACAGCTCATTTATTGAATGCTTTCAGTCTACTTTCTAGTAGCAATGTATTATCTCAGCATTAAATTCCACAAACCCTTTTGCTTTCCATGGAAATGCTAGTTCTTTTCACAGGCTATATAATTTGTTAGCATGTACACAAAGCCATATCATGTATACATAATTTGTCTCCACTGCCTAGAGAGGAAGCCTAGACAATGAACATATTGGGCATATAAATTTAGGGAAGGTGAATTAGACAGCCCAAACAATAAAATGTCCCTTATGTGAACATCAGCCATTGATGTGCAGCCGTAATGCATTTTATTTGTCAATAAAATTTAATATTATTGGTCTAAGTGTCCAGTTGATGTAATAAAAAACCGGAGATATATACAGTGTTCCAGATAAATCTGGAGCTCCTGGCAAGTTCTGCAAGAAAGAGGCATCAAATTCTTTTCTTTAATACAGAGCTGTCTTAGATGTCTCAAATCTAGATCAACTTTAGATCAGTAATAACATGTTTTTACACCAAGTGGTATTATCCCTGAAAGGGAACATGCTATTTTGGGAACAGTATGTGCCATATAGAGACTTAATTATTTCAAGAAATAAAAGTTCTGCAGAGCCCTGAGATCAGCGATAAGGCTTGCTCTTTGGTACTTTAAGTCAACATTTAATTGACTGAAGAATCATACAAAGAAATGACAATCCTGGCAACTCATTCTATACCAAAATGCTTCAGAAAATCAGCTATATAGGTAAATTTCTGCTATTAAATGACATGTAGCAAAGTCCATAAATTATATTTACTCAAGGGCTAATTACTGTTAGCTTACAAAATAATATTTGTCTCTAAACCCCTCAATTTTATAAACTTCACATATTTCAAATGCAATGAAAAAAATTACGTCTCTCATAGTGAGTTGCCATTTTGTGTGGATTAATTTAAAATACACTTACTTCTGCTTATTAGCCATACTTCGGCTACTTTGTCGTTGGTTCGCCATTTGAAAATCCATGAATAATCCACAAAAAGAGTTTCTGACAGAAGGGTACTGCCTTTCTGTGATATTTTAAACCATTGTTAGTGTTATAATTCACACTTCACAATGCACTGAAACATAAAGCAGTGTTTAAAAAGCAAGAAATTTATAATGACACAGCTACTAAAAGTTATTAGTTTGCACATTACACAACATGCTCTAGCACAGTTATTAGTACAACAAGCTTCTTCAGCAATGAGACAGCATTTTTCCCTTATTATGGTCCTTTACCAATCAATGAAAAATCACTGACCACTGTAATTTTTATTTTAGAAGAGTATGCAGAAAGTGCCTCTTTCTTTCTCCTGCCATTAGGAGTTCTCTTGTTCCCCTGTGTGCAGTAGAATGCTCTATGACCAACCCTAAAAATCATAACGAATTCACACAGACTATACCATATGCATGCTACATCTCTAAATAAGAATTCATCGTTACAGCTAGCAGAGAACATCATCAACACAAGCTTAACTGATACCCTTGCATGAATAAGCAAAACATTGAAAAGTGGTGCTTTGAAAGCCATGGTTAATGTAACAACTACAACAGCTGATGTCATGTCGATTTTTCTCCCTTTTCTGGCTATCATCTGGAAGCTAATTTATCTTAATATCCAACTTCCAATCAGGACCAATGGTGTTTCACTGACTCAGGGGAAGACCGTCTTTTTAAATAATACTTGTAAAATGCTTTTAAACTTCTAAAAATCATTACCAGCATGATCAACAGCTTTTTAACCATAGAGGATCAAAACTTATCAAAAACGTGCTGTGTAATTTACGATGAAGTACTAAGTGTTACAATTCCAAATTTAAAAATCTAACTCTATATTAGAATTCCATCCTGTTTATTAGATCTATACCATTAATTCCACTCTGTTTATTAGAAAAACAGTAATAACTGCATTAATCTTCTGCAAGAAGAAATTCATATTACTTGCAACGAACTCTTCACCAAAAATCTGTGGATACTGTAAAGACTTAAGGAAACTCCATGGTATCATTCTGTGACTGTACAAACTTCATACAAACTGGAGTAAAAAGTTGTTTAAGATTCTTTTGAATAATAATTTTCTACTGCCATTCACATGAGTGGAGAGTGAAAAGCAGAGCCACAACTGTATTTGTTAAATAAATAGATCTGGAACTCACAGCAACCAGACCAACTGAATACAAGACAACAATTCCATAGTCACATTTCAGGAAAAACACCCGGTATTTTAAAACTGATATAAAAATATATATTTAAGTAATACCTGTATTTTTCTCGCCCTCCCACCCAGAGAATTGGCTTCAACTTTGCTTAAGAGAGAAAGGCAAATTAATATCACAGGAAGCCCCAAACTGTTCTAGCACTCCTCCAGTTTTCAAAATCCAGACTCTCATATCCTCCCATTACCCAAATTAAGACCTACTAAATGTCAGTCTGTAAATTTTTATACTTCACATTTTAAATGATTACTAATGCCTCTGAATCATTCTTTAGCAATGTGAAAGTTACAGTACTTACCCATAAACCTAAGTGACTCATCTAGAGGACCAGATTTCTGCCTTCAGGCAGTCTTCTAGAGAAAAGTGGCCTGTTTACTCTTATATTGTATGTGTTACTCATACATTTAATAAAAATAGACTGGTGCCTAATCACATACCCATGACTGGCTCCTTTTTTTCATTTTCTATTTCCTTTGCCAGTGAAGTACAAATTCTATCGTTTTCTGCATTAATTGCTCTTTGAATTTCTTCAATTTCTGATGTTCTAGAAAACTGAACCTCTCTTAGGTTTTCTTCTTCACCTCTTTCTTCACTTTCATTTCCATCATCATCAAAATCCTCTTCATAATCCTTTAAAAGTAACAGGACTTTCAGTAACTAATAAACATGGATTATAAATGTATTTTTCATAATCTATTTTAGAAATTGTAAAATGCTGTCAAAATAAAAGTAAAATTCTCATACAGATGGCTATAAAGCCTCCAACTAAAAGGCATTTTAAAATAACTCACTGGAAGAAAATGGCATGTCTTGATTGAGCAGTAATTTTAAAAACAGAAGATATTCCTATAGCGTTGCTCTTCAGGACCTGAAATAGATCCCTTTTTTTTAACTTTTGCGAAGACTTCAACTCAAAAGAAGTTGGTTCTGATGAATCTAAGCAAATATATAGCAGATTTTCTATGTAACATTTTAGTTACCTATTGTTTACTGACACAAAAAAAAATCAATAAAAAAATGAATAAGTAAAAACCATGTATCATCCTGTAATTTTTCTTTCTGTGAATAAAGTTAATCACTATTGTGATGTTTTAGGATTACTTCAAGAAGACAATTGTATGCTTTTACTTACTTCAAAATCATCTTCATAATTTGCTGAAACATTATCAAATCCAGTGTCTGAATGATAGATGTGTGTATATTTAATTGCCTAAATAAGAAAATTGAACTGTTAAATAATCTTAGAAAAAAATAAAGGTTTATCTGCAAAAAGATAGGTAAATAGTTGTTCTTCCCAATTATTTCTACATTTTCAAGCAAACATATAATAAATTCTGTTTAGAAATATAAATAAAAGTGTATCAAGAAATTATAAATACTGACTTGAAATAATAATAGGAAGACAAAACAGAACTCAACCTTATCTTGGGAAGACCAGTTGTTTCCAACAATATTTTTGCTGCAAAAGACATAAGAACTGCTCTACTGGCTATAATTTCAATAGTGTACAGCATGGCTTGTATAGGTCAGCAAAATTAAGTCAGTGAAGAGACAAATGTGCTTTCTATAAGCTCATTAAGGGAAGAAAACCCTACAAAAGTACTTAAGCTAAATATTAGCACCAAAGCCAAAATAATGTTAATTAATTGAAAGCTAGAAGAAAAGATAAGAAAGAGAAGTACTTCTGGCATGAAACCAGCCAGGTTTTAACTGTAAAGTTTTGACAAATTGTCCTGGGTTTAGCAGTAGCAGTCAATTTTTCTCTTTCTTAGTAGCTGATGCAGTTTTTATGTTTTGACTCTCAGCCTGGGAACACAGCTGATAATACCAGTGGTTTTAGTTGTTGCTAAGTAATGTTTATCCTGATCAAGGACTTTCTGAGTCTCATGCTCTGCCAGGGAGGAGGGGAGGCCAGGAGGAAGCAGGGACAGGACACCTGACCAAAGCTGGTCAAAGAGGTATTCCATACCACAGCACATCATGCCTGGGGAGGTAACGGGGCGTTACCCGGAAGGACACACACTTCCTGGTCAGGCTCATTTTCAGCAGGTGGTATCGTACCCTCTTCCCTTGATATTTTCTTATCATTATTATTACTGGTGGTAGCAGTAGTGGTTTGTGTTATACCTTAGTTACTGGACTGTTCTTATCTCAACCCGTGGGAGTTGCATTCCTTCGATTCTCCTCCCCATCCCTCTGGGAGCGGGGAGGAAGGAGAAGGTGGGAGGAAAGAAAGAGGGGGAGGGAGTAGAAACTGTGTTTAAACCACGACAACTGAAAGATATGAAAGATATATGGCTGCCCATAACATGAGACTACGGAANAAGGTGGGAGGAAAGAAAGAGGGGGAGGGAGTAGAAACTGTGTTTAAACCACGACAACTGAAAGATATGAAAGATATATGGCTGCCCATAACATGAGACTACGGAAAGGGATGCCTTCATTAGGTACTACTACATTTTCCTAGACGGGGACCATAATCCTACAACATTCCAAAACAAAATTTGCATTCTGGAGGATGCATACAAACATTTAAAAATATGATAAAATATTTTAAAACTTTTTATAGGAAAGTTAGGCTGTTTTTGCACAGACTGGTCCAAATAAACCAGAGTATATTCAGCTTCAGACTTACTGAAAACTTCATTGTGTCTGCACCTGTCCTTTTAAGCATACACATATATATAAATATATACATTAAAAGCATATATATATAAATACTCTCCTCTTTCTTACAGCAACTATTTTAAGAGATATATATGAATTACATTGCTAACAATAATTTATTTGGCTTGCGATATATTATTTGCCTGTTAGATGTTTATAGAAAGAAATTACATACTTCAGGTATGTGCAGATGTATTATATATCTAAACTCTTCCCATACACTGAAAATTATTTTTTCTTGCATAGAAAATACTATACATAGAAATAGATACATGGATAGATACACAGATATGCAGTTGAATAGATGGCTACCTGCAATGCTTAGCAAATTTATACAGAATCAATTTTCTAATGCTGCATCCAGAAGAGAGGTTAGGAGATCCCTAAAGACCAATATATATAAACCTGATCTTTGAATGCCTTTATATTGAAATACATATTGTTATTGTTATTAATGCTAGGAAAAACACAATATTCAAAGTTCCAAAATCAAACAATTTTACCTCTTGTCCCATGTCACTTCCCTCTTTTTCAATGAGTTTTCCTTCATCCTCCACAGTCCTGTTGAAAAAGAAAAAAATCAATTTTATTAGTTAACTCTGAAGAAAGCACTGGTTTTGTGCTGGTTCTGGTTTCTGAGAGGGATTGTTTGCTTTAGAACAAATAGGTCTTTTTTCCTGAAAAAAAGTTGGAAATTTCCAATAAACTGAAATATTCCTACAAATACTTTTATGGATCTCCATTTATGATACAAAATTATATTGAAACAGCCAGTGATTAATCAGCTCAGAATTTCAATAACTTTGTCCATCAAAACAGAAGAAAAGGAGGAAAAAACCTCTTAAACCCACACATATATTAGTTGTATTGATATCTGCAGCAAACTGGAGATGAAGATCAGACTGGTGTCATGTGCTCTGAAGCTATAAATCACAGACTAACATTCAAACGTTGTCTTTCATTCAGGGGTTTTATTTATGAGGACAATACAATCAGGGAAAATCAACAACCAGCTCTGCTCCTTAACAGTCTATTTGATTATAAGTAGAGTATTGGACTTAAAGAATAGAATGTACTTAGAAATATAATCCTGACATTTTACTGATCCTACCAAGGATGACCTTGGTGTACACCTTTCACATACAACAGTAAATTGTTGTTACATATAATTGTTGTTACAGACAACAACAGTAAATTGTTGTTACATATAATGTTATATAACATCCAGAGTAGTAATTACTATTCTGTAGTTACAAAGTTACAAAGTAATAACTTTGTGTAGAGATACACAAATTCTAATAAAAAAAGAGAGTCCTATGTAGTTCATCATGAACCTTCTATGTGTCCACATGACTGCATAGTGAATCTCTGGGTGACATAATACAGCATTTCTGTCTCCCACACTAAATGCCCAGATTAACAGACATGCAGTTTGCAAGGATTAGAAAATATCTCTTGCTACCTTGGAGTAGGGGGAAAAAAAGAAACCCCGCAACAAAACCAGCATATAAATACATACACTTTTACAAACCACAGATTTTTTTTAATTGCTACTGTGCTGAGCAAGAGGCCTATGAAAAAAAAATAAGTTCTATTTATCTAGATATTTGAGATCAAGAATTCATGCTTATTGTTTTGGTAGTGACTGAATCTTAGTGGATACCATACAGTATATTTTTATTTTTAATCTCTGAATTTACCTTACATGGCTCTTTTCTTCTTGAATCCTCTCCTCTTTTCTGTATTCACTATTCTGTAAGTCACAACAGCCACATATCAGAAATTATGGGAGAAAATAAGTCTATGAACTTGAATTAGCAGTAGTGATATTAAACAGTAAAAAAGGTTAAAATTATTTCAATGACACAGTCTTTTTTCATCAGTCATTGCCTGCAAGACATTTTGTGTTTGAACTAGTATCAGAATGATCACCTCCTTAGAGATACGGTAAGCAAAGAAAATAAACACCCATAAAAAGAGATGCTATATAAAGAATACGAGCTTCTCCTGAAAATTTTAAGTACCTGGGAGTGAAGTTTGGCTGCATCCTCTTCTGCAATGTATTTCAGAAAAGAAACAAGAAGGGATCTTGAGTATTCTACTATGCTTAACAAAACTTTATAAGGCTGTAGCACAGTAAAGTCCCACTTTTGTAGGATACTTTCACATTAGTGTACTAGTAACAGTGGTTAAAGAATGCTCTGGGCTCAGTGTATACTGCTCAAATTGTGAGCCCAGAGCACTTTCCTGAATAATCCCTAGATGTGACTAGAAAACCTAATAGGGACCAAGGGCTGACCTCAGTAGGCTGTGGCCAGCCTGTCTCAAAGAATGAGATTTTAACAGTATGGACTGCAACAATTCACACCAGCGATGAAGAACAGTCTCAGGCACTTTAAAGCCCCAGTATAGGGACCTCACTCTTACATTCGGTACTAAGTTTTCCTAAGTTTGGAAATGTATTCAACAGATTGTTAAAGGTTTTCTCTGTCCATGAGCAAGCATCAGAAAAACATAACTCTGAGACAAAACAATCAGTAAAAGTCATATTCTGTAACAGCTACTTGAGTAGATTCCAAGGAAGTCAAGACTTGAGCAAGCTCCCAATAAACTTCTGAATTCCGCTACAGAATCTGAAGTTATAGGAATCACTTCTGGTGGGCACATACACGGAAGATGCCCAATATTTTTACTAGAAAATATATTTCTGAACTTTTCTTCAGGAAGCTTGTACATCTTCACTCTAGGCAGAGAGAGACTAACCTAAACTGTATGAATGCTTCTATGTTCCATAAAACTTACCTGATCTTAAGAGTTACAGATTACTGTATACTTCTTCTCTCATTCTTGCAAAGTGAGTACTTGTATTATAAAAAACAGTCAAAAAATGTCGAAGTTTGATTAAGTCAGTAAGATGTAGCATCATGCTCTGTGTTAGAAAAGTTAAAGATACTCTATAGCTTCTGAAGTAGAGGCAAAACCCATAAATACCTGTGAATTAGATAACCATGCTCCCTTTCTAGGTAAGATCAAACAGCTTCTATTAAAATCATATTGTTTTCCTATAAAGGCATCCAATATATTTAATTGACCTCCAACCTAATCTCTCCACCACAAAGCATTAGGAAAAAATTCAAAAGTCATAATAACAAAGAATTTTATGAATAAAAGATGTTTCTAACATATAGGCAAGTTTGTAGTTAAAATTTCATAGAAGGAATCTACTAAAGATTAGGGTATTTAAAGGCAGATGTAGTATTTTAATTTATCACTTCACCTTCAAATTTCAGAAAATGCTGACTTTATTATTCAACTTGTCAACGATAATATATCAACAATTAAAGTAAGCTATAAAATAATGTTTTAAAGTCTTAACAATACTAACCCCAAGATTGTTCTTCTTTCTTTCATTTTCTCTACTTTTTACTTTCTCACTAGCTTCTGCTGGTTGCCCTTCTCTGTCTCCATGGGAAGATCTGTCGTTAGATCTCTTTGATTTATGTTTTTCTTTCTCTTCTTTTCCATAATATATTTGAGTTCTCTCTTTTGAAAGCCTCTCTTTTCCTGACCTAACAGAATATTCTTTTCTTTCTCCGTGCCTTCTTTCTCTCTCCTTATCAAACTCTTGATCTTTCTGTAACTTGTGTACACGTTCAACTTCTTCAAATTTGTAGGCTAAAAATTTGTCAATGCTCTTTTTGGTATCATTATGCTGAAAAGATAAAAATAACATTAAAGAATTAGATCTCCAAGACTGTTTTATCTTCACAAATCTATCCATTTTTGACCACTAGGATGACAGATTTGTAAGTATTTACACTTTCTCCCACATGTATCTTCCAGCCACATTTTTTTTTTTAATTTACTATGGCAAGTTTCAAATTATTTTATCACTTGAGATTCTGACATTTACTGTGGGACATCATGTACTTTGCTATAGAAATTCCTCAGATTATGTATTCTTCACACAAAAAATTATTTCTTTGTTTACTTGGTGGTCTAACATAAAATAGGAAGCATACTTGCCAATATCCTTGCAATAAAAGCATAAATAGCAGATGGGAAATTATGAAAAAGCTGTACAAGAATAAAGCACTGTTTGCTATGCACATTTAAAAAAAAAAAATAAAAAAAATGAAGAATTCAGTATATCCTCAAAATAGAATGGCTCAGATCTATCTTCTTGTGTGTTTCGTACACTTCTTGTGAGGACCTTACTATCTATGCACCTCTGACTTCTTAGGAACTAGAGTCTGATTAATTTTCTTCAATTTTACAATTTTAGCTTCTTCCATTTGAAACATTTCATTCCATTCCCTTCCTTTACCTTCTTTTCTGTGTGTCTTCTTTCTTGCTCTTCATTTGTTTTCTCTTTCTCTAGAAAATACATGTATAAATTACATAAAAAGTTGTATTATACTCAAACTATGTATGTAATTAACTCTAGCTTGGAGACAATAGTATTTCAGTGACACACTTTTTCTTAATACCTAAAAGCTTTCTAACAAACCCTCAATGTTCTATTGAAATTCTCTCTCTAATGTTGGCTACTTCTACGTTACCACAAGATTCTGCAAAGAGATATGTTTCAGTAGGTACTCACACCTACCTGTCTTTATCCTCTCTGTACAGATGGGGTACAGCATAAGAGTATTGCTATCTAAGTATTGAAAATTTCAAAGTACAAAAGAAACCCAAAGCAACTTACCCAAACGATGCCTGCTTTCTCTTCTTCTGTGATGTTCTTTATCTCTTCCTTCAAAAGATTTCAGATTATTTTGTGTATCTATTTGCTTTACCTCATGTCTTCTATGCTTTTTTTCTTGTTCCCTATTGCTCTCCCTACCTTTATCTTTTGGAAAACTGTATCTTTCTTTCTCCAGACTTGACTCTTGAAATTTATCTTTGTGTCTCACTTGGTCTCCTTCCCCCTGGCGTTCTTTCCTCTTCTCTCTTTCTCTCATTTTATCCCTGTCTCTTTCACCAGATTTTAATCTCTCTCTCTCTCTTGTTCTCTCTTTGCTCTTCCCTCTGTCTTTGCGCTCATGTTTATGAGTGTCTATGTCAAAAACAGGTTTCTCTTTTTGCAGTTTCTTTTCTCTGTGCTTTTGGTCTTCATTTTGACTATCTGATTGTAATGCCTGAAATAAACCAAACAAAATTAAAATGCATTATTTACAATTCAGTCATCTATTTTTACATGGTATATTCATGTGGGAAAAAATACTAGATTGATAATTGTGAATTTCATTTCCCAAACGGTATTAAAATGCTAATACATTTCTAAGCTTACTTTGTAAAATAACTAACATTATATCTGTACTAATTGTAAAAAGAACTAATAAATGAAATAAATAATAAGCTGCATTTTCAATGTATTTAAAAATAATTTGGTAAAAAAAAAAAAGAAAATTTATGGCAGAACTGTGCATTCCTTTTAGAGCTAGGCTGAAAAATTAACTAAGCACCTTAAAGCTGTTACCTCATTTGAACAGGAACTGTGCCATCTTATAAAATATGCTACAGATACAAACAATAACGATAAATAACTGGGCATCCTCCAGCTGCCTTTAAAGTAGAATAGCTTTTACTTGAGCAGAAAGCATATAAAAACTGCTTAAAAACTGAAAAAAGTTTTTGGCCTTGATCCCTTGAGGATGCAACTATTCTTAAATTTTTCTGAAGTCATAAGATTGTATTTTAACTTTCCTGAAGCAAGTAGCACAACTCCCAGTAATTTCACAACACCCACGATTTCTGCTATTTACTCAATGCAGAACAAAGAGAACTTGCTTTCATTACAGTTGATTCATAAAGTGAATTAAACTTTATCCATCTGTTTCACAGAAATTAGAGTCCAACCACACCACTTCTGTTGGAACTAAAGCATTTCCGTTCAAATTCATTTGCTTTACCTCACATGGAAATAGTGGAAATGTTACTGAATGTCTAAAAAATTACAAAATACTCAATACTGTAGCACCGATACTGAAATAATGTGGAGCTTTGAAATGTAATGGAGAGAAAGCTAGGATCTGCACAAGACATGCGAAATAAGATACATATTGGAAAACAGCTTTTAAAAAACCATAGCACAAAACTAAGATGAGTATCAATGATGTAACTGACTGGAGCCTGAATGCCTATTTGACCAGTTAAAATAGTTAACCAGTTCATGAGAAACATGATAGGTTGCCAAGAGCCGTCTCCAAAGACTGAGGGATCCTCTCTCTCTTGCAATTGCTTTGTCAATTCC